>CATIWQ010765128.1:0-11894 GCA_949673415.1 Euphorbia schlechtendalii | reverse complement strand
AAAAATTAAATTATAAGTAGAGGAAACAATAAACATAACAAAAGAAAAATGAAAAATTATAAAAGAAGAACAATTAAAAAACGGAAAAAAAAAGAAATTATTAAAAAAAAGTAAAAGGGCAAATTGAAAATAGAAAAAAATAATAAGAATTGGTAGAATACAAAAGAAAAATGAAATTATAAAATAAAAAAACATTAAAGATAACCAGAAAAAATTAAATTATAAGACGAAGAAACAATAAACATAATAAAAAATGAAAAACTATAAGAGAAGAACAATTCAAAAATAAAAATTATGAAAGGGGGACCTTGAGGATTCGAACTTATGACATTAGGTCTTTTTGCAGTGAGCACTAACAGATTCTTTTAGTATTTTTGCAGATTAATAAAGTATCGAAAGCAAATTAAAAATGACAATGAGCACTAACGAATTGTTTTTGGTATTTTTGCAACTTACTGAAGTCTCCAAAGCAAACTAAAAATGTTAATGAGCACTAATAAATTGTTTAGATATTTTTGCAGCTCAGTAAATTCTCGAAAGCAAGGTAATAACAGATTCTTTTGGTATTTTTGTAGCTTGGTAAAGTCTCCTCCTTCCCTACCAAAACAAAAGCAAATTGAAATTGACAATTTCTTCTCATAGTAATTTATCTCTACGGTTTTTCTCTGTAATATTCTCGCATTTGTAATAATCTTCACTTATAGCTATTAATTGATTTGTTCATTCTCTTTTACTGTTTTCATTTCTTATTGCTCTTCTATTCTTCACTTTTTTTCAGATTTCTACCCATAATACTTCATTTTGATTATTTCTTTTTTATGAAAAGTTTATATATGTTATAAGATTTTTTATACCATGTATGAAAACCTTTTGTTCTAGTTTTATGTTTGAAAACAATGCTCAATTTTGGAGCAAAAGCTATGTTATGAATGTCTTATAAATAGCATTATGCTTTTCTACGACTCTTTCATATGATTAAGAATAAGATTAATTTACGTAAAAAGAAACTAATTTTTCATATGATTAAGGATATTTGGTTAATTTGTCCTACTTTATCTTTAGAACAATATAATATTTTGCAAAGTTTTGGAATGAAAAAAATCGGCAATCTTATGTTTGAAAATAATATTCAATTTCTAAGTAAAAATCATGATATAGATACCTTATATTTAGTACAAGAACTATTATATTACGTATGACTTGAACCCATTAAGATTTTCTCCAAAATCTAATAATAATTGTTTTTTTGTCGCATAATATAAGGTCAGGGTATGCAATAATGAGAATGTTCAGAGTATATTTCACAACAAGAACCAAAAGAGCTTTCCTTAATATAATAAATGATAGATGTAATTAGAAGATGATAACATTACTCCAATATACAATTTCAAAATTTTCAATTCCCAATTGAACCTCAAGGTTGTTTTTATTCTGATGCAATTTCCAATTGAATCTCCTCAAACACCTGATTAATTTAATTATAACTTATTGTATTTGTTTATTGTTACTAAGATAATTAGGTTGTTAAGATTGCAAGACTATGTTCAAATTCATAGTATTATGGAATAAAATAATATGTTAATTATTTAATTAGTAGTAATGATTAAAGAAAAAGACAAATTACTAATTAAGCTGTTGAAGTCAATTGTGGAAGTAGCATTTAAAGTCCACTTAGGAGAATTTGCACATTTTAAACTCAAACTCTTTAAAATCTATCCATTTAGTATAAATTATAACCACATGCTGGCCACCTATCCTAGTCTATTACTGGATGAATTTTTATATTCGTGTCCCAGTCATTTCCTATTTATGGAATTGTGGGGCAATAAAGATTCTAATTGACCCTCACAATCAAATGAACAATTGCTATTCCTTAGATTAATCTTATGTAGTTTATACCAACCCAAGCCATAGGGAATATTTAGGAATATTTTTGTCATCAGTATTTACCTGCAATTCTTTTGTCTTATATTTTTCTACAATTATGTATTTTGTCAACTGATTTTTTCTTATATCAAATCAGAAATACGGTCGAGATTTGATAATTTAATTAGCTAGAAAATCTTAAGGAATTGAATTGTTGCAGGTTAAATATTAAATACGTGAAATTCATGAAATTTGAATTCTAGGAGAAATTTCATCGTATGTCATGATGATGGAGGTATAAAAATAATATTATGTGGTGTGCAAACTTAAAAAATGCTCACACGTGCTGAAGAAAAATGAAAGCACACACTTTTTAGTGAGCAATTGCACTTGCAAAATATAAAGAAAATACTCTGTCTGGATATTTGAAAATTGAACACTTATTTTATATGAGCGATTGCACTTGTAAAACGTAAACAAAATATAGTAAATTTTGCAAGCTTTTTACTAGAATCATTAACTCATGCTCAAATCAAGTTCAAGTTTAGTTTCGGGTCATTCTAGGTCTGAGCTGGGTTTACAAGGTCTCTCAAACCTTGTCCAAGTTCATGAATATTTTTTTTTATTATAAATGTTGCTATTAGATTAAATAGAAAAAAATAAAATAAGCAAAAAATTTATTTAAATTTTGAATTTACTCATTCTTTACTGAAATCTTTAAAATTTAGTAATATTTATCGTAGTCAAGTATAAAAATGTATTACAATAACATGTAAAAGTTCAAAATAATTATAAATTTAATATATAAATATATCATGAATAAATAAAGAGAGCCCTTGTATGAAAATGAAAAGTTGTGTTTGATTGCCGGGGATGACTTTCCTATACCCTCAAATTGGGTTTTTAATAATCAAGAAGATTAGCAATTTAATTAAGATATTAACTATGGCTTGGAAGATTAGCACGTGGTCTTACCTATGCTTGTAATTTGTTCTGATTATTCTTTTGTGAGTTACTTGCATACATCCATAAAATATTTATGAAAACTTCACAAAAGCATTCCGTGGTATCACTCATTTGCAAAATGGAATTTGAGAATTTTTTTTACGAAAAGGTATCTCTGATTACGAAGTTTTTGCAAATAGGGATCCGTGGTTTTAGAATGGTGGTATTAAAATGAATATTATAAACAATTTAACCTAATTATTTAAAAATTATATGTTAGGATTTGAGTAATTTTTTGCATTTTTTTACTTTTTATGATTTTTTAAGTTGTTATTATAATTTAATTGAAAAAATATTTTTAATATTCAAAAAATTTCAAAATTTGTCACTGATGTGTATTGTATTTTTATTAACCATCTCACGAAAATTGAGATAAAAATGAACAAGATTACCCATTACCGTGATATAATTTAATATTAAGGATCATCTATTTGCAAATTTTTTGAAACCACAGACCTTGTTTTCGAAAAAAAATTTTCAGACCCCGCTTTTATAAATGAGTGAAACCAGAATGTATATTTTTAAAGTTTACCCAATCATTTAAACAAAAGATTTCAAACTAAATTGTTGATATATTCTCCCAAGCCAAATACTTAAGAGGTAGGTACACAGAGTAAATAACAATTGAACTAAATTCAGATTAGCTTTTGATCGATTAGCTTAGCCCACGGAATAGCCATTTGCATGAGAACAAACAGTCTTCGTAATATAGTTATTTGTCCTTTTCATTTCTTTGGTTATATGTAGCCTAGGACAACAGCCCGTCAACTCACGAGATGAATCCATGCACATTTTTTGTGGGATGAGTTTGTACAAAATAATTGGAGATTACGCTCGATCCGGCCTGAACCCGAAGTGGTTTGAGTAAGATATAAGACGAGCTTGGTTTTTATATTAAAATCGAAACACGACCCACCGACCCGAAGTAACAATAAATATATTGAAAAATAAATATATATTTTGTATTATATAATCATAGTAAAAAATTTATATGATTCAAAATTATACATTTTTAAGAAATTTAGCATCTAGACTCAAATTTTGTGGTTTATACGACGAATGTTATTTAAATTAATTTATTATAATTATTTTCATAGTAATAAATATTAAGATGTTTTTATTGAAAAACTTAATGTAAGCCGCGGGCCGGGTTCGAATTTTGATTGTTTTATTAAAAACCTGCTTGAACCTGACATATTTTTTTCATAGGTTAGGCCGGACTTGGGCTACTCATTTCTTAGGTAAGTACGATTAAACCTAGTTCGAACCCAACCCATGCCCAGATCTAATTATATTTCATTTTTATTAAAATGGCATAATAAACCGAAGATACTTATTTTCTTAAGATACTTCAGAGTTTCATATTAATATTGTACACGTATTAGCATTTGTGCCAACAAGTAACATAACAAGTCTACTTTGTACATTGAGAAAGTTTACATTCAACGATTATAATTATATAATTTTGGAGTTATAATAGTAAAAATCAGTTTAGTTCTACTCATTTTAGATATTTTACTTGTCATTTTAGAATATCAATGTATATTTCAACAATTTTTTCATAATTTACCATTGAATTAATTAGAAAAGTGAGTAAGTGTAAATTAATTTATAAGTTGGTTAAGAAGAGAGAATTTTATTATAAAATAAATGGATAAATTATAACATTAAATGTCTTATTGGTTTTAAAGAAAAATATAAATTGACAAGTATTAGCAGTGACCGAGCCAGGATTTGGACTCTCGTGGGGCACAGTTTCAAATGAAGTAAGATTGGTTACGGTGAGTCGACAACAATAATGTAATGAGCTTGTGAAAAATGAGGATTGGATAACACTTTAGCATTTTTTACGTTAAAACTAATAAATATTCGTGAAAATATTAAAGTTAAAAAATTTCATTTTTTTTAATAGTGACATGTTCGAACTGACAATGATTTAAACCCGATGGTTTGACCGGTCAATGTCTGGTTATTGACCATTTGAAAAACCACCTCAACCAACTACCGGTTCCGGTCTAACCTGGTCCGGATTTCAAAACCATGGTTTTAGGTCATAATTTTCAATCAATCAACATTTATATTAGCTACATGCCATATTTTCAACATATAAAAATACATATATCAGGAACACAACATATAGTTACATATATGATATGAAGCCGTAAGATAACATCGTCGCGTAAGATAACATCGTCTCAAGAATAGTAGCGGATGACTCATCTTTTGAGTCATCTTTTAGTTAGTAGTCCCTCCTCGCTTGGCCCATACTTACCTTCATGGTTGTATGGTCTTGAGTTTCGAGACTGCGTCATCTCTTGAGATGGTTGAACCCGCCTCGAATACTTTATAAAGTGACCGTGAAAAGACGCTTCAATCTTCATCAATCGAGACAGTGACCGCCTATCCAAAATAAGCTGTCGCATAACTACCTCCTAAAATCAAGGAACGGTTTCCCTTGATTTTAGGGATCATGATTGACTAATTCGAATTCCCCAGATTTGAGGGATCCAAGAAGGCTTATAAAAGGATAAAGGAGAGTCCATTAACAGGTTCCTAATCTGAATTCTTCCTTTCTTAACTCTATAATCTCAAAATCCATCATAATTGATTGACTGACTTTAGCATCGGAGGTTGCCCGGAGGAAAAAACCCCGACCTTCACTTGAATTCAATCCATTTTGTAGGTGGATTCCAACGTCCAAACAACTCAGTATAATCTGAAGTCCAACGACAATCGAATCACACACAAAGATATTCGTCGGACTTTCAGTGGTGCGGTGAGCGTGGACTAAACTTACTTGCCCCGGTGAAAATTTAGTTCATAACACATTTTCACATACCCTGATAAGTATTCTACTTCACCTCTTTTCTCCTCTTTATTAAAATCGTTCCAGTCATTATCGAATGACTCTAATTAAAATCTCGATTGCAAAGACTATTGTTTCACTTCTCTTTAGTGCAGGAATATAATCGCTCCATGCCGGAAATCAACTATAACCATACTTCCTCCGACACCGGAGCTATCCAAGATGCCCAGTTGGTGCACACGCCGTGACCCCCCGGGTAGGCACCTCCACAGCTGTTAAACAAATGCTGCGCATCTTCAGGGAGTATAACATTCGACCTGAACAATAGCAAGTCATCAGAACAGGCTTTGTAGAGCAATATAATGTCGAGGCAACCACCATCCAAGGAATTCCAGATGACGGCTCAAATAGAGTGAACCTTGCCAGAGAAATTTTCCTCGTCTCAACATTGTCAGCATCCGGTCTCAACCGAGGTGCAAGCTCTAGTTCAAACAATTTCGATGCCCCGAAAAGCTTTCCCGCAATAAAGTGTCACCCTAAACAGCGCGCTACAATCACAAATGATGGCCATGTTCCAAGCTATGTCCGCCCTAGGCGGTAACCCATTTTTCCCAACGGGAACATCCATACCCCCGACTGGAACGCACATGCCTTACTCATCAGGAAGCTCCCCGCCACCATGGCTGAACCCCTACGCTCCTACCCTAACCATCGAAGCCATGCCCCAGTCATCCTCTAGACCGGAGATGGATGATACGACTAATAAAGGAGACAGTGACACTGAAATCGACCCCAAACTACGAGGTAGCATTAAAAAGCTGCTCAAAGATCTAGCGGTACCCTACCAGGAGTCCCTAGTTGAAAAAAGACTCTCC
Organism: Euphorbia schlechtendalii; assembly: GCA_949673415.1. NCBI lineage: Eukaryota > Viridiplantae > Streptophyta > Magnoliopsida > Malpighiales > Euphorbiaceae > Euphorbia > Euphorbia schlechtendalii. The sequence goes on along the minus strand of CATIWQ010765128.1, from coordinate 5,342 downwards.
CCCCTCAAGAAGAAAATTCTTAGCGTCCAACTAAACCCTTACTTCGTTGCTTCTGTCTTCCCAAAATTATACGACGGAGGTGACGACCCGATGGTACATGTAAGGCACTACATAAACAGGATGGAGATGATGTACGCCCCGGAAGCATACATATGCCGCTACTTCGAACAAACACTAACCGGACCCATTGCCTACTGGTTCCACAAGCTGAAACCCAACTCAATTAGCTCTTGGGACCAGCTAAGTGAGGTTTTCTGCAAACACTTCCTCGGATCCACTCCCGCCTAGTATGTGAGCCGACAGCTACATGAGGTCATTCAAGAACCAGACGAGTCACTTAGATCTTACATCCACCGGTTCAACAAGGTTTGCATTAGCACCGATGACCTTGATTTCAGCATAGCAAAGAAAGCCCTCATTAGAGGAATAAGAAACGATAGGCTAAGAACAGAGATCATCACAAGACGACCCCGGGACACCACTCAGATGATAGCCATGGCCAAAGCATGATAGAAGTGGATGAAATGAATAGATCTAGAAAGAGTAAATGAGAAAATCAGTTCCATGATCAGCGAGACAGTTATAATGACCGCCACCCTCGATGAAACAAAGGAGAGGAGAGATACCATCCGTATAAACAGAACATCCCATGAGCCAACAGGCCAGAGCTAAATGCCCAGCTCAGCCAGATCCTGATGGCGATAAAGAAAACGCATGAAAAGAAAAATGTGAGATTCCCCAAGGTACCAGAAGGACAGACGGTGGGCCAAAACCCAGAGAGCTACGGTGAATTTCATCGAGCCAGGGGACATCACATTGATGATTGTCAAATTCTGGTCGAAGAAGTACATGCCCTCATTCGAGCGGGAAAATTTAGCCAATTCGTAAAAGGAGTAATGAGAGGAGATAGAGAAACCCCACAAACATCCCAACCACCTCAGCCAGGTGACAACAAAGCACAAAGAGCCAAAGGGATGATAATGGTAATCGTGGAAGGCCAAGAATTTGAGCCCCCACCAAAAAACAAAATATAATAGACCTAACGGGCCGGGACGCCGATCTATTTAAAGCTTGCCAAAGACACTCATTGGTTAAAAAGCCTCATACAAACCCCTTAATCATTGAGACACTGACGGAAGGCTACATAGTAAAGAGGGGTTTGATTGACACCGGCAGCTCAGTCAATTTGATAACCAACGCAATCCTCCAGCGATTAAACATCCACCACTTTAGAATTCAGCCGAGCGGGAACCCATTGGTAGGAATCGAAGGCCAACTGGTCCCGTCAACAGGATAAGTCACTTTGGAGGTGGAAGTAGGAGACAAAGACATAACCTGGAGAGGAGAGGTCGATTTCATCATTGCGGACATTGGAGTCGGTTATAACATGATATTGGGGTGGCCATTTATAATAGAGTCGCGCGCCATAATCTTCTTGGAGTACCTAACCCTACTGGTCCCAACCAAGAAAGGAACGGCGGTAGCAGTGGGAGATCCATAAAAAGCCCAAGAAGCTTATGTGGCTTCCACTCAAACTGAACCAGCCTCATGCAAAGTGGAGTTTGAAACAGAGGATCACGAAAGGGAAGAACCGGTCGGAGACTTGGAAGTCCTGACCTTGGTAGAAGGAAAAAGGTTAAAATTGCTAAAGGCATGGAGAAAAATGTGAAAGCTGCTATTGTCAAAGTGCTGAAGGAACAACAACACACCTTTTCATGGTCAAGTGAAGACATTGAAGGAATCCGGCCTGAAGTTATGTGCCACAGCCTCAACATCGACCCATCAGTGAACCCAGTCAAATAAAAGAAGCGTAAACACGCCCCAGAGCGATAAAAAACCATTGAGGCAGAGATTAAAAAACTGCTCGAGGTGGGGCATATCAGAATAGTACATTACCTTGAGTGGTTGGCCAATGTAGTACTTGTCAAAAAGCCCAATGGTTCTTGGCGAATGTGTGTCGACTTCACAGATCTAAACAAAGCTTTCCCCAAGGACAGTTACCCTCTACCCAGTATAGACCAGCTCATCGATTCAACAGCTGGATTTGCAATTTATTCCCTCCTAGACACCAAGGCAGGATATCACCAAATACCAATGGATTCCATAGACAAGGAGAAAACAGCCTTCATCACACATGAGGGAACCTACTGTTATAAGGTGATGCCATACGGGCTGAAAAAAGCTGGAGCCACATACCAAAGACTGGTAAATGAAATGTTCAAGAATCTAATTGGAGAAAAGGTGGAAGTATATGTGGACGACATGATCATGAAGAGCAAACATGAAACCAGCCACAAAGCGGACATTGAGAAGGTATTCAAAGTGCTCCAGAAATACCATCTCAAATTAAACCCAGAAAAGTGTACTTTTGGCGTAAAGAGTGGCAAGTTCTTGGGTTTCCTTATATTGGAAAGAGGGATTGAAGCTAACCCAGAAAAGATCGAAGCAATCATCAACATGACGTCGCCCCGAAGCTTGAACGAAGTATAACGCCTCAACGGAAGGATTAATGCGTTGGGACGATTCATCTCTTTCTCTGCCAAGAGATGCATGCCCTTCTACAAGGCAATAAAACAAGACGAAGCCTTTAAATGGGATAAATGCTGCGACCTGGCATTCGAAAACTTGAAAGAATTCTTGGCATCCCCCCCATTGCTCAACCGCCCAATACAAGGCGAGTCTCTATTCTTATATTTAGCAACAACTGATGAGGCTGTAGGAGCGGTCTTGGTTAGAGAGGAGAATAACCAACAACACCCCATCTACTACACAAGCAAGGTGTTGAAGAACGCCGAGCTAAAGTACCCCAAGATTAAAAAACTGGCCTTGAGCCTGATCTCCTCCACCATCAGACTCAGACCCTACTTCCAGGCTCACACAATCACAGTGAGAACTAGTTTTCCGCTCAAGAAAGTGCTACAAAGACCCGAGACGTTAAGAAGAATGGCCGAGTGGGCAATAAGGTTAGGGGAGTTCGACATCTGCTTCAAAGGAATAGCCACCTTAAAAGCTCAAGTCTTAACCGATTTTATGGTAGAATTCATCGATCTCGGACCAGCAGAGGTGGTGAAGGCCGAAACATGGATGGTATACGTTGACGGAGCCTCTTCCAATGATGGAGCTGGAGTCGGCGTACTGATAGAAGGCCCAAATAGAGTCTGCCTCACATATGCAGCCAAGCTAGCCTTCCCTGCCACTAATAACGCTGCTGAATACGAGGCCATGATCAAAGGGCTAGAGCTTATTGATGAGTTGGCTCCTGACAGTGTGGTTATACGAAGCGACTCACGGTTGATTTCCAATCAGATCAACAGGAACTTCGAGACGAAAGGTAAAAGTATGATTAAATACCTTCGTAAAGTACAAAGCCTAATAGAGCGCATGGAAAAGAAAGGGACCGCATGGAAGGTTGAACACATCCCTCGAAAAGAGAAACGAAGTAGCAGATGAATTAGCAAAAACCGCCTCAAACCCAGAAGGTTATAATCAACCAGGCAGCTTCTACGAGGTCATCTTCCACCCCAGCTGTTAGGAAGAACACATGCTTTGTGTCGAGGAAGAGATTGACGACTGGCGCCATCCCATCTCAAATTTTCTCAAAGATGGACAGCTCCCCTCGGACAAAGAAACCGCCTCGAAGATTGTGCGCAAATCTGCTAGGTACTCGCTAGTAAATGACGAACTCTACAGAAAATCGTATATGGATGCCTGGCAGAAATGCATCACCCCGACTCAAGGAAAAGGTATTCTAGCAAAAATACATGAAGGAATTTGCGAATCTCACCAGGCGCCCTCCACATTGTTACGAAAAGTCAGCCTAGCCGGCTATTACTGGGAAACAATGGAGGCAGATGCAAAGGAGTACGTCCGAAGATGCCACCCATGCCAAGTACATGCAAGAAAAAACCACCTGCCTTAAGCTAACCAACAGCCACTAATAACTGCTTAACCCTTCTCAATGAGGGAAATTGACATTGCGGGACCTCTGCCAATTGTAAGCGGTCAAAGAAAATTCGTAATTGTAGCAATCGACCACTTTACAAAGTGGGTTGAGGCGATAGCAGTCAACACCATCACTCCAGAGATGACCATTGACTTAGTTTGGAAAAACATCATCACCAGATTCGGTATACCAAGAAAGATAGTCTCAGATAACAGTGCACAATTCATTTCGAGAAAGTTCACAGAATTTTACAAAGGTTTGAACATAAAGAATCACTACTCTTCTGTGGCACACCCCCAGACAAACGGCCAAACAGAGGTCACTAATAGAACACTAAGAGAAGGGCTCAAGAGACATCTCGAAAGTGGGAACAAAGGCTCTTGGCCAGACGAACTCGTTAGTGTGTTATGGTCATACCGAACCACACCGTGCAGACCAACGGGGCGAGACACCATACTCCCTAGTCCATGGGACGGAAGCCATGATTCCTGTGGAGATTGCTACACCAACCAACAGAATCGTCTACTACACTGAGGAATAGAACGACGTCAATTTGAAGCACCACTTGGATAACTTTGAAGAAAGAAGAGAGCGAGCCTACATTCGAATAGCGGCTTACAAAGAGAAATTAGCAAAGTACCACGATCTCAAAGTTAGAAGTTTGCAACTAAAAGAAGGTGACCTAGTCCTCAAAAACGCCACCGCCTCGCAGTCACGGGAAGCCAAAGGCAAGCTTGGAGCGAATTAGGAAGGACCCTACCAAATAACAGAGGTCGTTGGCCCAGCCACATATCGGCTTAGAGACCTTGAAGGCAAAAGCCTACGAAGAACGTGGAATATCTCAAATTTGAGACCTTATTATAATATGTAATGGCTAGGGAACCAGGCACTGCACTCTTTTCCTTCCCCTGGATTTTTTCCCACTGGGGTTTTTCCTTGGGAAGGTTTTTAACGAGGCGACGTCCCCTAGACCAAACCCGGCTAACTAAGCACCGGCTTGTATCTGTATGTATTACGAATTATGTCAATAAAAGCGTACGATTGAATCTCCTCTTACGAGCATTGTTTTTACGCTAAATGATTACAACGTTTGGCGGATGTCGCTAAGCATTTAAAGCCTTAGTTCAAATATGGCATTTTAACAGAAGTTCCTCGAGACGAGAATCGAAAGGTTAACTTGAAGTTAAAAATTCCTCGAGACGGAAATCCTTATCAAAAGGTTAAACCTTAGAGAAATCTAAGTTTGAATAACACTAAGCATTTAAAGCCTTGGTTCAAATATGGCATTTTAGCAAAAATTCCTCGAGACGGAAATCCTTATCAAAAGGTTAAACCTTAGAGAAATCTAAGTTTGAATAACACTAAGCATTTAAAGCCTTGGTTCAAATATGGCATTTTA
>CATIWQ010764853.1:0-21927 GCA_949673415.1 Euphorbia schlechtendalii | reverse complement strand
TTTTTGTATATATATTTTTTAGTTAAATAATTTAAAACGTCCGAGGAGGATTCCCATATGAAGATCGTCGGATGGTCGAAAATCGTGTGATTCGAGGATAAATTTCCCGAAAAGCCGTCATCATTGAACGCGCGAGCTGGTATAAAATCCCGTGCTCACACTAGGTTACCTAAAAATGCCTTGAGAGAAATTAATCAAAGTGTGCTTTTTATGTCCTTTATACTTTTTACTATGCTTAAGAGAAGGTAATATTCGAGTATGCATATAATGCTTAAATGAAGATGCGATTCGGTTGACTCTCCATTAAGAACAAAGGTATGCAACTAGACTATATAAATTGCACATTACTAATTTGTGGGAAATTTCGAACTTCTACTTGAAATCTTTTTCAACGTGTAATGTGGTACTCACTGCAATAGTCTTTCGCCAAATGAGGTACGAACTTGTTTACCAAATTTATACACTTCTATTGACTTTACCTTGAGGTCAAGGAAAAAGTTAAGTGTGGGGGTATGATAAGTGTATAATTACACTTATTATCATATTAATTTTACACACTAAACACTATATATTGAGTTATTTTTATACTTCATATAAAAGATTTCACATGGTATGTAGTTGTTGTTTTATGCAAATGCAGATACTAGGTAAATCTTGGGAGTAAAATGATCTAAAGTGGAATTCTATAAAAAAGAGTGAAAAAGGTGCAAACAGATGCATGGAACTTAAAGATTTGGCTTAGGATCAAAGTTGTCAAAAATTGGTGAAGTTGCAAAGAGAATTTTGAAGAAAATGCATTTCACGGTCATGACAATCATTCGCGGTCGTGACTTGTTCTTCTTCAGAACAGAAGTCTACCAATCAAAGATTCACGGTCGCGACATGTATATTACGGTCTCGACTTGGATGGTTTTCTTGTTTTATCTTCTTACCTACCAACCGCTAGATAAGCATGATCAACTGCCATCAACTACCAACGAAAAGACACTTATCTGAAGTCAACCAATCATGAAATGATGCCTATCCATTATGGATTAGATTTAAACTTCTCAACCAATCACAATGAAGTGATGCAATCTTTCACAAATGGACGTGACTCTTTGTTTGAATAGACGCAACCCTTCAAACTCTATAAATAGGGCTCCAAACCTTACAATTTCGTGCAGCATTCGAGCAGCAAGTGGGCATTAGAGTGCATGAGTGAAATGTAGTGTGTGTATAGATAGAGAATTTGCTATGTTAATAAGTGTTAGCGAGAAAATGTTTAAGTAATTCAAATCCTTGTTTCGATCACTAGATTTCTCTATATTCTCGAGCGAGTGTACTTGCAAATCACTTATCAAAAAAAGCTTTCGTTCTTCAATATTCATTTGTTCGATATTCGTAAAGAATAGTATCCTATTGGAGGTTCTGTACGAGCCGAGACCGAATCCAAAGTAGACGCAGGAATTGTAGGAATTGACGACTCCCATTAAAGAGTGGATACGGTATGATCAACTTTAGCTTTCACTTGTATACCTTACAACTTTGCTTTGCTTTCTGCTTATACTTTCTATTTCGAAGTTTATGATATGTCTATGTGTCATAATGTGTATTTCGTGTTAAGTCTTTTATACTAATCAAGTTATATGCGTTGGAGTTAATTTTAAGAGTAGTTTCGGGGTTAACAATATCATGTATAATCACTGGATCTGTGATATAATGCTGTTTAGTGAGCCAACATTTTTAGAATGGTAACTTGTTGAATGTGACTATGTGAGAGAGACCCGTACTAAGCATAGTATTGATGTTGTCCAGGTTTATATAATCGTCTTAATTCGTTTGCGCGAGGTTTAGAAAAGTCATTGCATGTGTTGCTCTGCGGAAAATAATTGAACATTTGAATATTTAGAATCGAGTCTATTAGATTAGTTTAGTGAATCGTAACATCTTTGTTGAACTTGCATGCTTTCTCTGCCATCCTTATTTCGTAGGGAAAATCTATATATTTAGATTCTCTAATCTTTCATACCTATATTTACTCATTCTTCATTCTAACCCTCCTAACCAAAATATCAAACTTATTTTATTTTCTTTATTTTATCTTCCTTCTTGATCTTTAGAGCTAGTCCTTCCCTATGGGATCAATATCTTTTAAAACGACGTCACAACTGTATACTTGCAGTTATCATCATTTTTCTATTTTGATAATGGCATTAACAACACCTATATTTTACGTGAACAAGTTTTTGGCACTATTGATATACAGTCGAACCTTGTAAATAAAATATTAAACTTATGAGTAGAAAAGTGGCGAACAATAGTGGGAGCTATGTGGTGTGAGAACTGCAAAAACATGTTACTATGAATGGTCTAAATATCCCTTGTTATAGTTTCATTGAGACCGGACATCAGTGAAGTGAACATACTAGCATGTGTAGGCTTACTCCTTGGATTTGATCCAAGTAGCCGATCTCACGAGCTAAAGGTGGTACCTTGAGTTAACACATGAATGAATTAAAGTAATACATTGAAAACTTCTATAAGACAGATACTAGGAAATAACTATATCCATATGTTGGTGTCATGTCTTATTGTGGTAGCAGTTCAAGTATCCTTATACCTGAGATATTGGTTACCTTGTGTGGGAGTTGCTATACTTTGGGTCATACTTATTCATACCCTGGTGATCAGGATGATAAGGTGATTACAGGTATAGTGATGATCACTCGTTGATAAGTCGAGTAGTCAAGATGGGATCCATCGCTCCTAATATAGTGATATAATGGAAGTTGTACCTTAAGGCCTCTTGTTGAAGTGAGACACTCATAAACCTCTGATAAGAGTATAAGATTGATAGAATAGGTTTCTAGTCAATCTTAATGCATTATGGCGAGTGGTGTTCTTTGTGAATAAGTCTAATTCCAGAATAGCTAAGGCTATTACATGAGCTAAAACTTAATCTGAGCTCAATAAACTAGATGGTACTTAACTTGATGGAAGGAGTGTATTGTATTGGTTACTATTGTAGAACTAGATCAAGTAATAGGCATGTGACATTTCGAGTATCGAGAAATCATCGCCTTTGTTAGAAAGCTCATTTGATCGTCTAGAGTTATCGAGCTCTATATTGATCTAGAATACTGAGCCTAAAGGTTCTTGGATGAGAAGTCAAGTTTAGGTTAACCTCTAGTGGCTATATACTTCGGGATCCTATGAGGTCACACATTTTGGGCCTTTACCGGACTAAGTAAAGAACTTATAGACTTGGTCTATGCCAAGAATATAAGGAAAATTAAAATAGTTGGATGAATTATTAATTGGTTGGATCAAATAATAATTCGTAGGTGGGGCCTCTGCGGCAGCCTCACGAGCAAAATTGCTTGTGGGTCACTAGCATGTGTTGGCACAAGGCCGACACATGCTGGTGGGCTACAAGCTCACCAGTAGTAGCCCGGGTTGCAAGACAAGGCAAACCAATTAGGGCTTGCCTTGTGGAGGCAGCGCACAGCCCGTGTATGCGGGCTGTGCGAGTGGGTCAACCTGCAGAGCCTGGGGCTCCGCGTGGATGACCCGCATGTGGGATGGGGAATTCACCATCCCACATTGCTAAAAAGGGGAGCATATAAATAGGGCTCCTCCTTTCTCCTTTGAAACTCATTTTAGCTTAGCCTTTCCTTTTGAGTTTTGACATCTTTTCTTCACGAGCTTTTTGCGAGATCCTCCACAAGTTTATCCTCTTTTGCAAGAATTCTTTTGAAGGCTTATTCATATTTTGGAAAAGAGCCTTCTTAGTTATATTTTTGTGTTGGTTTACGAGCGATCTTTCAGCTACTCGTAAACTAATGAGTTCTTCCTCTATGGGAGGTTTTGGTCAGTTGGGGTTCGTGTGGACTAATCATAGAGGCTATCCTTGTTTGGAGTCTTGTGCTAACGGAGTGCTGTCCAAATATTCTAAGGGAGCACCACACCAAAGGGAAAGGCATGCATCAAGTGGTAATGCTCCTAACTTAGATGCTAGGTTTCTTTTATTAAGTTTTATAAACCTATTAGTATCTATGGAATGTTTCAAATTAGATTATAATAATCATGACATGCTTAGGAGATCCTTTAGGGTTAATTTTAAGTTTTGAAATTCCTCTTTGCAAGTTCGCATAACCATTAATGCTATCAGAGCCTACCTTATGCTATGCATGATTGATGATCATATGTTGAATGATATTTTCTATGATATGACTAAAGTATGCTACACATGACTTAGGTTTCAATTCTTGTTATAGAAAATGATGTGATAACTAGATTAAGGTTTTGCTCAAACTTAGTCTAGGTGATTATCATGCAAATTAACAATGTTTTACCACACATGTAAATGCTTTAAATTGAGGGTTGTCCTATAGTTCACTCCATTAAAAGAATGAAAACTTTAAATTATAATTGTCTATGGTACAACGAATCGAAGTGCGTGTGGTTATTTTGGCAAGGATTGGACTTGACTACTCGTTTTGCTTTACGGGGGCCTCTCCCACATGGAAATCGCCATTGGTATTAGGTTCAAGAGTACCTAAGAGACTTTTATGACTTAGTTAATTTCTAGTATGGGAATTCGATTTGACATATGGTTTTACAGCCATAGTTTAAGTTGTTAGATTAAAACTTATAGACATAGGTGTAAGAACTTAAACATGGACCTTGTTTGTTTTGCATGCTATGTGGAGTCTTGGCATAATGGAATGATTATGATGTACTAGTCTTGAGCATGTTCCCTTAGATTAATAATTCCAAATTGCATGGAATTATTATTATCATAATCATATCCATCATATAAATCCTAGACTAGGGCGAGACCAGCTGCATCAATAAAATTCCTACAATAATATTAAGGTGGTAAATTGTCTTCTCATCATAAGTTGTGATGTGAACCTTGTTAACAGATGTAAGGACATGTACAACATGCTTTCTTTAACCATGTGTTTGGTCATGAGACTAGATGGGGTTTAAGCCTCAACAAAAATGGGTTAGTTGTCCATGTCAGTGGAGAGTCTCATAATTAGGTGCACACATATAGAGAAAAAGAACTCAGATGGACTAGCAATTGCATGGAATGCAAATGAACGGGTTCCAACCATGGTCATTTGTTATAGCTTTACCTATTATAGCGAGGTCATAATGGATGGGCTATCGATGCTACCTACCTAGGAAAATTGGTTGGACGAGGTTTCTCGAATTCAATAGAAGGGGCGATTTGAATGTCGATAAAATAGTAGGAGATATTTGTTTAATTAAGGACCTTATATTGAATACATATACATATACTAATGTCTGAATAATTTCTATCTTATATCTAGGTTGAATAAGGTCACTAACGAAAATACTTGTATTGATATCAGTCGGTTCGAGAATGTGACGAGGTTCTTGAAAAGCTTGGTCTAGATTATGTGTTAGATAATCCATATATCGAACTCCCTGAAGAAGATCTTTTCATTTATCAAATAGATGAGTATGTGAAGCATAAAAGGGACTGTGATTTTGTAAAGAATTTCATGGTCAATGCGATGCTTCCAAGGTATAAGGATCTATGCAAAGACATGGACTTAGAGTTTATACTTGTGCAACTTGTGATTGTAGATGAACCTGAAAGATTCATGCTATCTGCAAGTCTAGGGGTTGACACCTCTGCAGTTGAGTTTGCCCTAATTGTTTATGATAACTTTGAACAGTTAAGGAAAATGGGAATTACTTATAATCAGGAGGCCTTGAAACAAATTATATTGAAAGGCCTACCCAAGAGGTATGATGGTTTCAAAACATATTTCTATGGCATTGGAGATTACTAGAATTTTTCCAAGATGGTAGACCTGTTGGAATATTATGATATTAAGTTTAGAAATAAACTTGAAAATTAGCATGTTGTTGAGGATCAAAAGATTAGAAAGTTAAGACTTTCAAGGTCAAGAGAAGACTCATGAAAAATGCTAAAATGGAACGTGTGTTAAAAGCTCAGATTTCTAAACAAGTGAAGAAGAAGCCAAGTGAGGCATCTACTTCAGGTATGTTCATGATAAAGAGTTTCTCTGCAATTCCTTATGAGTCTACATGGGTGTTGCATACTTGTTGTGGTACTCATATCTATACTTCTGTATAGGGGTTGCAGAACAGTATGAGGTTTGCAAAGAGGGAAATGGACCTAAGAGTTGGAAATGAAGCGCGGGTAGCTGCAACAGCTATAGGGACATATAGCCTTCGTTTTCCTAATGGCCTTGTTTTAGTTTTGAACGATTGCTATTGTATTCCTAATGTCACTAAGAATATTATTTTTGTTGCGCATTTAGTAATAGATGGATTTGAGATTTTATATTCTGATAATAATTGTCAAATTCAATGTGATCATGTTCTTTATGCTTGTTGAATATGTGTGGATTGCATTTATGTTCTAGATACTAAAACTGAAATTCTAAATATAAACATCGTTAAAAATTCGAAGATGGATAATGAGAAATCTTCATACTTGTGGTATTATCGTCTAGGTTATATAAATGAGACTCACTTAACTAAGGTACACAAATGTGGTGATTTGGGAACAATGGAATGGGAATCCTATGGAGCATGCGAACCTTGTTTAAAGGGTAAGATGACTAAGAAACCTTTCAAAGGAAAGGGTCAGGGTGCCACGAGTACTTTGTAAATAATTGATAAGTGTATAATTACAATTATTATCTTGATATTTTTACTCATAAAACGATGTGGTTTAGAATCATTTTATACTTCATATAAAAGATTTCATGTGGTATGTAGTTGTTTTTTATGCAAGTGCAAAAACTAGGTGAATCTTGAGAGTGAAAAAGGTGCAAAAAGATGCGTTGAATGCAAGGAATTGGCTTAGGATCGAAGTTGTCAAAGATTGGTAAAGTTGCAAAGAAAAATCATGAAGAAAAGCATAAGTCATGACCATGTCACGATCGTGATTCTTACTCATGATTGGCCAACTCAGGCTCGTGACTATCTATCGCGATCGTGACTTATCATTCTTCACAAGCCATAAGTTACCAACTTACATTCACAATCATGGCATGTATGTCACGCTCGCGAATCCTAATAGATTTGATAAACTCTTCTGAACTTCCAACCGTCGGATAAGAAAGATCAACCGCCATCAACCGATAGATGAAAAGACACCTTTTAGAGACAATGCATCCATGAAAAGGTGCCTATCCATTGAAGATAAGGATGAAACCTTGCATCCAATCACATTGACGATGATGTAACCCTTCACCAATGGACATGACTATTCGTTTGGATAAACTCAACCTTTCACACTCTATAAATAGAGGTTCAAATCAACCATTTCGTACAAGTAGTATGGTGATAATCGACAGAGCATATGATACATAATAGAGAGTGAAAGTTATATAGATTTTGCTAAGTTCAAAGTGTTAAAGAGAAAAATATATAAGTGATTCTATTCTTTAAATCACTAGTTTTCTCCACAAATTTGAGTGATTATTGTATGAGTGTAATTGCAAAGCACTTATCAATAAAAGTTTCTATTCTTCAACATTCACTTGTTCAATATTCACAAGGAATAGCATCCTAACAGAGCATCTGTACAAGTCAAGACCGAATTTAAAGTAGACGCAGGAATTTCAGGAATTGACGACTCCCATTAAAGAGTGGATACGGTTTGATCAACTTTAGCTTTCACTTTCATACCTTACAACTTTACTTTGTTTTCTACTTATACTTTCTAATTTGAAGTTTTTGATATGTCTATGCGTCATAACGAGTATTTCGTCTTGCGTCACTTATATTAATGAAGTTATATGCTTTCAAGTTAACTTTAAGAGTAGTTTCGGGGTTAACAAGATTTTGTTTAATCACTGGATATGTGATTACAACAGTGTTTAGTGAGCCAACATTTTTGGAGTGGTAACTTGCTAAATATGGCTATGTGAGAGCGACCCGTACTAAGCATAGTATTATTATTGTCCAGGTTTTTATAAGTGTCATAATTCGTTTACCCTAGATTTAGAATAGTTATTTCACGTGTTGCTCTAAGGTGAATTATAGGATATTTGGGTGTCTAGAACCGAGTTTGTTGAAGTTATCTAGTGCATAAAACATTCTTAATTATTTTGCATATTTTACTCCACTATACTTGTTCTTAGGAAATATCTATATGCTTTGCATCTTCTCTAATCTGTTCATGCATATGTCCATTCATCAATCTACCATTCAAAACCCTTAACTAATTTTATTTTCTTTTGTTCCGTAACTCTAGTTTATCCTTAGAACCGAATTCCTTCCCTGTGAGATCGATATCTTTTAAAACTACATCGTAACTGTATACTTGCAGTTATCATCATTTTTATATTTGATAAGCGGTACTGACAACACATGTTCATATTTAGAACTTTTATATTATCAGTAGAAAAGTGGTGAACAATAATACATTTAGATGTATGTGGTCCAATGAGTGTTAAGACACATGAAGGTTTCGTTTACTTCATAACATTTAACGATGATTACTCACGATATGGTTATCTGCTCCTAATGAGGCACAAGTCTGAAAGTTTTGAGAAATTCAAAGAGTTCAGAATTGAAGTAGAGAAATAGCTTGGGAAAATTATCAAGACCCTTCAATTTGATGAGGCGGTGAATACTTAAGCCAATAGTTTCAAGATAATCTAAGGGATAAGGGTGTTTTATCCCAATGGACACCTCCTTATACACTCCAACACAATGGAGTGTCGGAAAGGAGTAATTGAACCTTACTCGATATGGTTCAGTTCATGATGAGCCAAGCAGAACTCAACAGATCCTTTTGGGGTTATGCACTTAAGAGCGCGTTTTATATTCTAAACAAAGTTCCCTCAAATCAATTGATCAAACACCATACAAAATTTGGTATGGTAAGAAACCAACTCTTTCTCACCCGAGAGTTTGGGATGTCCTGCTTATGTAAAGAGGACAAGTTCAGATAAGTTGGGTGCTAAGTCTGACAGGTGTATGTTTGTATGTTACTCTAAGGAGATTATGGGTTATACCTTTTATGATCCCAAGGAACTAAAGGTACTTGTTTCTAGGATTGCTCAATTCCTCGACGAAGAACACATACTTGCAAAGCTAGTGGGTATAATATTGAGCCGGGTGCTTTAGAGGATCAAATAGACAATCAAATGATTGATCCTACACCTGTTACACGAGAAAGTGTAAGCACAGAACAACCTATTATGATATCGATAGTATATAGGTTAGAGTGGGCTCCAATAGTTCCCGAATGATTTGGTTATTTCATCATTGATGATAACCACATCATCCTTATGGAAGATGATGAGCCCAATACTTACAAGGAGGCAATGGAAGGCTCAGACAAATGGTTTACAGCCGTGAAGTCAGAGATGGACTCCATATACGAAAATCAAGTTTGGAACTTGGTTGATGCTTTAAGTGGATTAAGCCCATATGATGCAAATGGGATTTCAAGAAGAAAATTGATATGGACGATAATGTGATTACTTATAAAGAAAGGCTAGTTGCAAAAGGTTATAGTCAAAAGGAAGGTATTGATATGATGAAACCTTTTCACTAGTAGCTATGTTGAAGTCTATCAGAATACTCCTCGCCATCGCTTCTCATAACGATTATGAGATCTGGCAAATGGATGTGAAAACTACGTTCCTTAATGGGAAACTTGATCGGAATGTATATATGATACAACCTGAAGGTTTTACATCCCAGGATGGCTCGACGATATGCAAATTGCAAAGGTCCGTTTATGAACTTAAGCAAGCATCAAGTAGTTGGAATATTAGGTTTGACAAGATATTCCGAGAAATTGGTTTTGTATCAAATGCTAATGAGCATTGTGTATATAAGAAGGGTAGTGGGTGTGCGATCATTTTCTTAGTATTATACGTCGATGGCATATTACTGATAGGAAACAAATGTTCCTTTTTCTTCAGACAGTAAAGTCATGGTTGCCAAAGAAGTTCACCATGAAAGACCTTGGAGAAGTAGCTTTTATACTTGGTATGAAGATATACAATGATATATCCATAAGGTTGCTAGATCTTTCTCAAGGTACATACATAGACAAGGTTTTGGCTAGATTCAACCTTGAGTAATCAAAAAAGGGTTATCTCTCGATGTCTCATGGGATTAACCTTTTTAAATCTGAGTGTTCGAGAACACAAGAGGAGAGACTACGCATGAATGGAATACCCTATGCTTCGGTAATAGGTACCATCATGTATGCTATGGTATGCACTCGGCCTGACATCTCACATGCGTTGAGTATCATGAGCAAATTTCAATCTAATCTAAGTGAGAAGTAATGGATGGCCGTTTAAACTATCCTCAAGTACTTATGAAGGACTAAGGATATGTTTTTAGTTTATGGAGAAAGTGATCTCTTTGTGAAGGGATACACTAACACGAATTTTCAGTCTGATAGAGATTATTACAAGTCCCAGTTAGGTTATGGGTTTATGTTAAATGAAGGGGCAGTTGTTTGGAAAAGTTTCAAATAGGATACAATTGCTGATTCAACCACTGAATCTAAGTATATAGGTGCTTTTGAAGCAACTAAGCAAGCTGTCTAGCTTAAGGGATTTATTGGTTATCTCGGCATTATTTCCAACGATTTAATCTAATAACGATCTATTGCGATAATAATGGGGCTATTGCTCAGGAAAAATAACCACAGTTTTGTCAGAGAAACAGAAACGTACTCAGAAAGTACCATCTCATAAACGGGTCGCTAGCCTGTGTTGGGGTGGACCAGTTTTGGTCAGTCAAGGCTAGTACTGATCCGCTTGGCAGACTAGTACTGGACTGATCTTAGTCCGCTTACAATGGACCGGCACTAGCCCGACTTTGGTACTTGGATGACTAGTACCGACCTGGTTTGAAATATCTAACTTATCAGGGCTGGTTCGACCTTGACGGGCTATGTTGGCTAGCTTTTGGTTTGATTTTTTTAGTTTTTTACGGTTTTTGGGATGGTTTTTGGTTAGTTTAAACAGTTTTGGCTCCCAAAAGACTCAAAGATCTCCTCCGAACGTCTCGTAACCTTAAAGAGGTTCGCTAAAACTGGAGAGACATGTGAAAATAATTCTCATCATTTCTTCACAAGAGGGACCAAGAATCATGTGCTCACAAGTTGCCCCTCGTATGGTCATTACTGACATAAGTCAGAATGGTTACATGAAAAGAGAAAGGGATAGAAATCATATCTAGATCGATATGGCTTTGTCGAAGTTGACCTTAGAACATGGATGACCACCGTGCTCTTTGGAACCCCAACATTGATATTTTTTTATCTTATGGAAACACTTAGAAATAATGATTGTTGAAGCTGGCCTCAGAATATGAAATTTTCCCTTGCTCTTTGTGATGGTTAATCTAGGCAAGTAATGAACATACGAACTGGCATGGCAGAATTTCAAAACTCAAAATTAACCTAAGAGGAACTTCTACGCATGACATGATTGATACAATCTTAATTGAAATGTTACATAGATGCATTAGGTCTATAAACACTTATTAAAAAATACCTAGCATCTAAATATAAAGCATTACTAGTTGATGCGTGCCTTCCCTTTCTGTAGCAAAGAGATCCCTTAAACTAGCTGGATAGAACTCCATTAGCACTATCTTCCAAACTAGAATATCCTCTATGAGTAGTCTACATGAACCCCACCGACCAAAGCCTCACAAAGAGGGAGAACTTGTCAACTAATAAGTGGCTGCTACACCACTCATAGACCAACATAAAAATAATTACGAAGGATCTTTTATAAAATAGGAATAAACCTTCAAAAGGAATCTCATAAATATAAGAGAAACTCAAGTAAGATCTCAAAACAATTAGCAAGAAAAGAGTCAAGTTCAAATTAGTAGGTTGAACTAAAGTGCATTTGAAAGGAGGAGGAGGAGACCACGAAAAGCCTTAAGCTTCGTGGGTCAAACTACACGCACAGCTCATGTATGCGGGCTATGTAAACCCATAAGGTAAGCCCATTTGGGCTTTCCTTCTCCCACAAGCGGGGCCTTGTGAGACTTCCCTCAAGCCTCGTTTGCGGCTACGCTAGTGGGCCCGCACTACAGGCCCACACAAGCGCTTGCTGGCCTACAGCCCACCAACATGCACTAGCGTATGATGGCGGCCCATGAGCAATTTTCAGTGCTCACGTGGCTACTACGCAAGCCTCTTCCCATGAACAACCCTTGTTCTTGGGGCCCACTTATAATGGGAAAAATTCTTACTCCACATATCACACATTTTTCCCCCAATCCGTCTTTAAACTATTAACTGGTCCGACCATTTTATGGACCATCCAAATAAATTGACTATCCTTTTATTCTTGGTATAGATCCCATCTATAAGTTCTTTATTTGGTCCGATGAAGGTCCATTGTGTGTGACCTCATAGGATCTCGAAGTATAGAGCTGACAAGTGTATAGTTACACTTATTATCATGATAATTTTACACATTTAATACTATAGTTTAAGTCATTTTATACTTCATATAAAAGATTTCACATGGTATGTAGTTGTTTTTTTATGCAAATGCTGGTACTAGGTAAATCTTGGAAGTAAAATGATTAAAGTTGGAAATCTATGAAAAAAGAGTGAAAAAGGTGCAAAAAGATGCGTAGAATTTAAGGATTTGGCAAAGGATCGAAGATGTCAAAGTTTGGTAGAAATCGCAAAGAGGAATCATGTGAAATAAGGCATGTCATGATCATGACACACATATCACGGTCGTGACTTATTAACTTTCACAACATAAAGTTTCCAACCAAGTATTCACGGGTCATGACAATCATTCGCGGTCGCGACCTTGACTTTTTTTTTGGTAAAATCTTCTCTTCTTTCAACCGTCGGATAAGAACAATCAACTGCCATTAACTACCAAAGGAAAAGACACCTTTTAGAATTCAACCAATCATGAAAAGGTTCATTTTCATTGTGGATAAGATCAAACCAATTCAACCAATCACAATGAAGCGGTGTAATTCTTCGCCAATGGACACAACTCTTCGTTTGGATAGACGCAACCCTTCGTACTCTATAAATAGGCTTCAAGACCCACCAATTACATGGCATGATGTGTGGATTCTATGGTGTGGTATGAGTGATAAGTGTGTCACATAGATAGAGAGTAAAAATATCTAGATTTTTCGCTACGTTCATAAGTGTTATCGAGAAAATGTTTAAGTGATTCTAACCTTATTTTGATCACTAGATTTCTCTACATATTCGAGTGATTATTGTGTAAGTGTAATTGCAAATCACTTATGAATAAAACTTTTTGTTCTTCAATATTTGTTTATTCGATATTCACAAAGAATAGCATCCTAGCGGAGGTTCTATATGAGTCAGGACCGAATTCAAAGCAGACGCAGGAATTGCGGGAATTGACGACTCCCATTAAAGAGTGGATACGGTTTGATCAACTTTAGCTCTCACTTGCATACCTTACAACTTTGCTTTGCTTTCTACTTATACTTTTTATTTTGAAGTTTATGATATGTCTATGTGTCATAATGTGCATTTCGTGTTGAGTCTTTTATATTAATCAAGTTATATGCTTTTGAGTTAACTTTAAGAGTAGTTTCGGGGTTAATGAGATTGTGTATAATCACTGGATCTAGGATTATAACGCTGTTTAGTGAGCCAACATTTTTGTAATGGCAATTTGCTAAATATGGCTATGTGAGAGCCACCCGTACTAAGCATAGTAATATTGTTATCCAGGTTTATATAGTCTTCTTAATTTGTTTGCACTAGATTTAGAAAATTCATTTCATGTGTTAATCTGCGATGAATAATTGAATATCTGAGTGTCTAGAACTGAATCTGTTAAATTAATCTATTGTACATAATATCTTTGATGATTTTGCATGTTTTCTTTGCTATACTTGTTCGTAGGGAATATCTATATACTTTTTATCTTCTCTAATCTTTCATGCATTTGTCTATCCATCCATCATTCCAATCCTCCAAAATAAATTACATTATTTTCTTTTGTTCCGTTACTCTTATTTATCTTTAGAATTGGTTCCTTCTCTGTGGGATCGATATCTTTTAAAACTACATCATAACCGTATACTTGTAGTGGTCACCATTTTTCTATTTAGATAAGCAGTATTGACAACACATGTTTGTATTTTGAACTCTTATCTTATCGGTAAGAAAGTGGGAGACAAGGTTTTTGGCTTCTTTATAAAATATAAATCCTTAGAGTTGGTAGAGTCAAAACCTTGCAAACAAGAGACATTAGAGGTTAACTTAAACTTGGCTTCCCATCTGGGAACCTTTAAGCTCAGTGTTCCAAACCGATATGGAACCTGATGACTCTAGACGATCAAATGGGTTTTTAGAAAAGGCGTATGATCCCTTAATACTCGATATGTCATGTGCTTGTGACTTGATCCAGTTCTACAGAAATAATGAATACAATACACTCCTTCCATCATGTTAAGTATCATCTGGTTTACTAAGCTCGTATAAAGTGTTAGCTCATGTAATAGCCATAGTTGTCCCAAAGTTATACTTGTTCAAAAAGAACACCAATCACCTTTATGTATTGAGATTGACTAGAAATCGGTTCTATCAATCTCATACTCTAATAGGAGGTTTATGAGTGTGTTACTTCAACAAGAATCTGTTAGTCCGATACAGCTTACATAACACAACAGAGCGGGGGTGAATGAAGTTACTTGGTTCTTTTGAAGTTTAAAAATTTTATTTACCAAGTTCAATTTTTAGATGCGTGTAGAGTACAAGTCTAAAAACTATAAACTACTTAGCTTCACTGACTTAGTTTATCTTCAACCGCTGCTTAGTACTTCACTCAGCTTGGATTGGTTTTTCAAGCTTAGCGATAAAAATAAAGAGAATGATAAATGAGCAAGATGCTATAAAGGTAAATGACAAAGGTTAGAAACTTAACACCTGAGATTTTATCCTGGCTCGGCCCCTAGCCTACCTCTAGTCCCCTCATTCCTTTCTGAGATTTAATGCACTAGTGTTTCTTTCCTTCCTTAGGCAGAGAAGCCTTTACAACAGGTAGAGCGATTACAGAAAGTACCTTCCTTTCTAACTATCTCTCAAATCACAGTTTAGGTACATGTGAGCATGGGATTTTACTCCCGACTTGCGAGTTCAATGGTGAAGCTGTAATATTTTCTTTTGTTAGTTTTTTTACATTTTGCAAGGTCCTGAAATCGTTTGAAAATCATCTACCTTGTTTCTTTAGACTTCTTCTTCCTTAAAAAAACCCAAGTTAAAAAAGAAAAGCCTAGCCTGGCCATGCAATGTCGTTAACGACATCACAATGTTGTTAACTATATTGCCTAATATCGTTAACGACATTACAGCGGTAGCAAAACCAAAATTGTTCTTTGTCCACTTTTCAGCCAAACAGCAAATCTTTGCCCACATGCTCGGATTTTTTCTTCTGAAATACACCTTCCACACCTTACTTAAGGCTTGTCAATCCAACATTTGCATTTGGATTGAGGAAAAGTTGAAAAAAGTAAAAAGTAAAAGTATAGCCTATGATACTAAGTTGACTTTGGATTGAAGGGGGTTCTCTCTTTAAGTTAGAGCTGAGTTCTAGAACAAGGGGGAGCTCACATTTAGCAAAAAAGGTAAAAGAGAGTGAGCTTAAGAGAAGTGAGTGTTGTTTGAATGGTTTTTGGTTTTTAAGTATTCTAAAGTCATTTTAAGTGTGTTGATAACTAAATAATCATCTTTTAACTTCTTTTAACTTGTGTTTCTGGAACTTGAGTGTGTAAGTTCGTGGACAGGGCATGAACTTGGGCTATCTTGGGTCATTTAGGCAAGTTTGAGGTTTAGTTCACTTGTTTTGGAAAGTGAGGTATATTGAGAGTTTAAGCAAACTTGAGGTTTAGAGTTCTTTTAAGACATTTTCTACTGAGTTCTAGCGTAATAGAACTTGGTTTAAGTGTATACAACAAGCATTTTTACTCATTTAGAAGTTTTCAATCTTTAAGTCCATTTTGATAATTTTCTGAACTTTTTAAGTTTTCAGAAATCTAAATTATAGAGGACTTCTACTTCCTTACTTCATCTTGTTATGACTCATATTCAAGGAGTTCTGCTTCCCTTCAGAGAAAATATCATTTATCCCTTTTTTTTATGAAATCGCAAACCGAATCAAAGAAATGAGGACTTTCCAGGGATTTTCATGGAACGAGAGAAGTGGATTCAGGCAATGGGGTAAGCCTCTAAATTCCTAGAGTCGTGTGTCACTTGTTTATATCATATGTATGTGTTTGATGTTAAAAAAATGTAAAATGTACACAGGATAAAAACTAACGACATCAGTTCCCAGACAGAACAGAGGCAGAATATTCGTAAAATTTCCAGATTTTGATTTATGTTCAAGAGGGTCAGTGGTGACTATTCAGGCCTGAAACTTGAGTTTTTAAGTAATATAATGCGTATGTGTGAAAATTTTACGAATCCAAGATCGTCCCGAAGGGAGTTTGGACGGTTGAAGCCGATTTCCCTTCACCGGGATATTATTTTATCGACTTTAACGGTTTCCTCTTCGAAATGATTTTAATAACGCGATTATTTACATTTATGGACCTAGATTTATTTTCCATCAATATTATTATGATGTGTGTTAGGATAACCGACCCGATAAACATTTGCATGTGGCTTTTTCACTAAAAAAATGATTAAATAACTTATGTGTATAAAATGAACCCTTTTAACGAAAAAGAAATTTCAAACTCTTCGATGTTTTAAATTAGATCGCTCGGGTCTCTCAAAAATCAAAACTAAACACTATAGTTTAAGTCATTTTTATACTTCAGATGAAAGATTTCACGTGGTATATAGTTCTTTTTTATGAAAATGCAGATACTAGGTTTGGGAGTAAAATGATCAACATACTAGGCTTCGAAATAGAAAGTATAAGCAGAAAGAAAAGCAAAGTTGTAGGGTATGCAAGTTGTAAGTCTGCTCTGTACCATTCCTCACATTTTGCATAGATGGTGAATACTTATTGATAAGTGTATAATTACACTTATTATCATATTAAATTTATACACGAAACACTATAGTTTAAGTCATTTTTATACTTCATATAAAAGATTTCATGTGGTATGTAGTTGTTATTGATGCAAATGCAGATACTAGGTAAATCTTGGGAGTAAAACGATCTAAAGTGGAATTCTATGAAAAAAGAGTGAAAAACATGCAAAAAGATGCGTGGAACTTAAATATTTGGCTTAGGATCAGAGTTGTCAAAGATCAGTGAAGTTAAAAGGAGAATTCTGAAGAAAAATGCAATTCACGGTCGTGACAATCATTCGTGGTCGTGAGTTGTTCTTCTTTAAAACAAAAATCTTCCAATCAAAGATTCACGATCATGACTTGTATATCGAGGTCGCGACCTGGACGGTTTTCTGGTTTAATCTTCTTAACTACCAACCGCTTGATAAGGATGATCAACTGCCATCAACTACCAATGAATAGATATCAGAAATCAACCAATCATGAAAAGGTGCCTATCCATTGTGGATTAGATTGAAGCTTCTCAACCAATCACAATGAATTGATGTAATCATTCACCAATGGACACAATTCTTTGTATGGATAAACGTAACCCTTCGAACTCTATAAATAGGGCTCCAAACCTTACAATTTCATGCAATCAAACAGAGGGAATAAATTAGAGTGCATAGTGTGTGTGTGTATAGATAGAGAATTCGCTACGTTCATAAGTGCAAGAAAATGTTTAAGTGATTCGAATCCTTGTTTCGATCACTAGATTTCTTTATATTCTGGAGCGATTGTTGTATAAGTGTACTTGCAAATCACTTATCAATAAAATTTTTCATTCTTCAATATTTGTTTGTTCAATATTCACAAAGAATAGCATCATAGCGGAGGTTCTGTATGGGCCGAGATCAAATTCAAAGTAGACACAAGAATTGTAGGAATTGACGACTCCCATTAAAGAGTGGATACGGTTTAATCAACCTTAACTTTCACTTGGATACCTTACAACTTTGCTTTGTGTGAGCATGGGATTTTGTACCAGCTCACGCGTTCAAGGATGATGGCTTTTTCGGGATTTTATCTTCTAATCACACGATTTTCGACTATCTGATGATCTTTAAATGGGAGTATTCCGTGTCGTTGTATTAAAAAAAAATAATAATAATAATAAAATATAAAATAATATTAATAATGAAAGAGACGTAATCCCGATAGCGAGGTAGCCTTGCGCGGAGGGAGCCTCGAGCGGAGGCAACCTCGCTCGGACGCAGTCTCGCACGGACGAGAGGGAGCCTCACGCGAACGAGAGGGAGCCTCGCGCGGAGGCAGGCTCGCGCGGACGCGAGGGGGCCTCGTGCGGAGGTAGCCTCGCGCAAGGGAGCCTCGAGCGGGGGCAGCCTCTTATGAGGCAACCTCGCGCGGACGCGAGGGGGCCTCACGGGGAGGCAGCCTCGTGCGAGGGAGCCTTGTGCAGAGGCAGCCTTGCGAATGGGAGCCTCGCGCGAGTTTTGTTCCTGGCAAGACCCCTCGCCGGCGAGGCTCTATATTTTGGATTTTTCGGGACTTTTTTTTCTATAAATAGGCGGGTCTTTTTCAATACACGGGGCTCGAAAATTCAGAGAAAAAAAATTGTTCTCTTCAGATAAAAAATACAAAAAATATTCTTTTCTTCTAACTTCTTTTTTCTTAGATCCAAAATACTTTTGGATCCCAAATTTCATCATCTTTTACTCAAATTTCTTCATCTTTTTATAAAACTTCTCTTCATCTATTTCTTAAAATATCCTCAGATATTCTCGGGCCTAAAACCAATTTAGAACCCGAGTCTGATTATCTTTTGGATAAATAAATACTTTATTTTCCAACCAAACAATTATTTTTTCTAATTAAATTACACTTAAATCCCAAGAATTAAACGAAGATTTTTGGACTTTTACATCAACATTTTCATCTAAACTACAAAAACGAACGAGGAACGCTCCCGGGGATCGAACAGACACTCCGAAGTGGATAAACACCTAAAGGGTAAAGCCTCTGAGTTCCTAAAGTAGCAAATTCCATGTTCATCTTCTTTTTTTTTTTCTTAATTTTTTTTATTTTATTTTTGGCCTAGGAATTATTTTTTAACTCTTTCTATTGTGAATAATGTTGTAATTCTCCTTCTTCTTTTATTTCTTTTTAGTTTTTGTATTAGAATACCCCCACGAAGGGAATAAATTATATTCCTGGATAACAGACCTCACCACTTGCCATGCGGTCATTTTCACTAATAAAATTGACCAACATATGTGTAAATAAAAACGAACTATTTTTATTTAAATTGACAACTTTAAAATCTTCGATGTTTTAATTAGGCCACGCGGGCCTCGCAAAATCAAATCGAACATACGTGATTTATCCCATGTGCTAACCTTTGTGGATGCAGGTTAGATGTATGTTTAGGCATTTATTTTTCCTTCGGGTATTGCACATATTTTTACGGGAAATGTAATTAATAAGGTAGCGGGCGGTTGCATCCCCCGATTTTTGAAAGCCTTGTAATTTTACTTTTCTCTTTTTACTTTCCGCATTTACTTACTGTTTTGTGGATGGTTTATTTTTCCGCTTTGTGAATGATTTATTATTTCACAATACGTGAATCATGCATCTTAACTCCAAAACGACCTAAGTGCGAATATGCACAATTAAATGAAAACGGTTTTCTGTAGATGTAATTTAATGTGATCCAATAAGAAATAAGCAACTTATCCCGGACCCGAATCTCTGTGTCTTGGTGGGCCATCCCCTGGACGTTAAGCCTCACAGGGCTCTAATTCCTGGAAAGAGCTAATCTAGGTGGCGACTCCACACTAAGAGACGGCGGATTCGGGTTCGAACCGATCTTAAACGTTTTTCGCCTTTTTCTCTTTTAACCTTTTTCTCCCGGGTCCCCGACTCGGTGCTTTTTCTTCTTTTTCACAAATACCCCGGTGGACCACGCCTCTCATCCCGCGCGCTCTTGGCCCATCGCATTCCATGTCACCCGCTCATAATGGCGACTCCGCTGGGGATTTCTCTAAAACTTATTTTTTAAAAGATTTTAGATTTTGGATAAGTGCCGAAAATTATTGATCATATTATTCCATTTTCTCTTAATTATGACATATTTATAATAACGCATTGCAGTAGAAGGGATTAGCCCATAAGTCTAAGGTACCCTTATTACCGCGAAGCTTTCTCTTGTACTAATCTACCTCCCTGAGTAAAGATAGTACTTGAGCGAGTGGAGCACTTGTTGCCATACCGCATGTACCTCCCTCGTTAGAGGCTTGGAGTGTAGTTTAGCGCAACAAGAACCTTCTACATCAGCAACCCACTTACAAACCTCATGTAAATAACCCAAAGGCATTTTCCCTAGTGTGTTACCCAAACACGCGATCATGCATTATATTTTCTTACAGGTGCGCTCCTTAATATCGTCATGGTACTAGGATGAACCAAACTTAGGATAGAGAATAGCCAAAAACCCTACACGTGGGAGTTATATGGTTGGAAGTTTGGATGTTGCATACTATGTGCTACTTGTATACTACTTTCAATTTTGTACAAATGTTATACTAACCACTAATTTTTTTGCAGACACTCAAATGCACACAGTTATAATATTAAATGTATATATCACATTATCATCATACACTTAGGCATAGTGGACACTATAGATCCTGTCACCCTAGGATAACATAAAATCACTTAGGAACATCACTTACCCCTTTTCAGCGAGATGTCCACTTGACATCCCGCTATTAGCTTGTACATGACAAACATACCTTCCTTTTACTGCGTGATGTCCACTTGACGTCCGATACTAACATTTCCACCACATTACCCATTAGATGTCCACTCGATATCCAACTCACAACCCTTCCAAGGTACACCAAAAACCCAAACGAGGCAAATACCTACCCAAAACCATTTTCCGACATTAAAGGATATTCAAAATCCTAACCTAAGCCCACATCGAGCAAACTCACTACCTTACCAAATCACCAAGGGTATACGCCTCATACCTGAATCATTCACCCACACTAGGCAATAATTCACGTATCATCGCATATCCTCAAATAGCGATGACCACATAGGTATCCAAAACTCCACCTTAATTAGGCAAAATAACCAAATCATTCTTTAGATAGCCACATACGGTAGTTGTCTTCCTCGTTCCATGAGACCTAGTCATAGGACGAAACCTCAAACCATTGACCTATTACCACATAGGTAACTTAGTCAGCTCACTTGCATCACATCTCAAATCCAACCCCCGTTGTTGGATTTTCTTCCCCACATGTTTTCATCTTTGCTTAACGACTAACCTGTTTGTTTCAAATGAATTGACATACATGTTATTTGACATCATGGCATGCTAACCCCTTGCGAATGTAGCCATAACATTAAAAATCTCATGCATTACCCACATCATGGAGCATATCATGAATCTTACATGCACGGTCTAATATTCTGCTCGTGTATCAAAAGGGCTTGGAAGAGGTCTGGTCGTCGCCTGGTCCATGTTTCCCAAATTATGGCCAATCTGGAGGGGGTTCCGTACATTGACTCAAGTGATGACTCGGGTTCAGACTCAGATTTAGCTCAACGCACTATTATGGACAGTCCACAAGGAGAAGGTGCAAGGGAGGATCACCCCATCCTAACAGGATAAAATTCTCAGTAGTCATCGATGAGTGCCGAGATTGCAGCTGCCCTGACAACCTTTGCCAACAGCGAACAGCTAGCTACGCTCATTCGCCAACACCTCGGGAGGACCCAGAATGCAGTGTCCAGCCTGGAGGTCACCCTCAACAACGTCAATCCAACAAGGGGACCTCCCACCTCACACATGGTACCCCCAACTACCTTTTATCAGTTTG
>CATIWQ010764711.1:0-43035 GCA_949673415.1 Euphorbia schlechtendalii | reverse complement strand
TTTGTTGTTTCATTTTTATTTTGAGAAATGTAATGGAGTTTTGAGAAATATATTTGTACATTTTACGTTTTTTTACTGTTCAGAGGCAGAAATGGAAACAGCTGAAAATTATTTAAAAAAAAATGGAACTCAATTGCGGACAGTTCATTTATGTGAACCGTCCGCAAAAATAAAAAATATAGTGCCGATGGTTGTCTATAAGGACCGTCCGCATTGTGACTATTGCGGACGGTTCTTATAATGTAACCGTCCGCAATACTCGTATTCCGGACGGTTCAAAACCATCCGTATTGCTTCTGACCAATGGCGTCGAGGCTTATGCGGACGGTTTATTACCTTCCGGAATAGCCCAACAGAACTGTCCTTAAAAGCCAATTCTGCACTAGTGCACTCTTCCTGGTTCTAAGATCCCCAGCCCAATTCACACTCACAAATCAAGCTAAGTTACATGAGGCTGACCCATCCTTGGGTCAATCAGCCAAACCTCAAGTACTTGAAAATCCTACCCCAATTTCTTCTATAAATCCTTCATCCAATTCTCCTGTAAATCCTGAAATTCCTCCTCATGTAAATTCCCATATACCTACTTCTAATGTAAATTCTCCTTTCCATATACCTTTTACTATAAATTCCCTACTCTACACTCCTTCTCTAACCCATTCCCAAGAAAAGACCACCCATTCTTCACCTCCTCCAAACATTGTATCTTCCATCATTCCTTCTCTTGTAAAATCTAAACTAATTGTCACTTCTTCAACTGTACAAAACACTTATACTCCTACCCTTTCTTCAAAACCAATTGCTACCCCTTTAATCCCTTTGGTTGGAGAAGTCCCTAAAGCTGAGAACTCTACTTAGCAAGGAAAAGCTAGTGAGGATGTTGTTACGATAAGTTTTATAGCTAGTGAAGTAACCCCCTCTAGCAGTAAACCAGTCTAAGAGGACTTGGCTGATTCAACCATCTTGGCTCAAATAAGGGAGTTGATAAGGAAGAAATTCCCAACTCTAAAAAAAGACACTGAGTTGGATGGATAGTAAGCCATGTGCTACTAACTCAAGAATTGACAGACTTATCCACAAAATCCAAGGCTAAGCTTCCAAAGTTTGATACCCACTCCACTATTCCCTCTGAATCGATCTACAATGAAGAATTTGAGAAGATTTAAGGAAGTTTGTACTCAATTCGTGCTGGTGGATAAGATGGTGCTGATTCTAAATGGACTTTCTAATTCTATGGCTTAGCTTAATGCAATTGTTTCCTCTATCCCCATGTCTACTATTATTGCCAGCGTAGTAGCAGGAAAGGTAAAGGATAGTATAGATGCTCATACAGAGCAACTGAGTAGTTTAAATGACACTTTGGTAACTTAAGCTACGCAGTTTCAAATGTTTGGCCAAGAACAGGCCAAAATAAGAGAAGCACATACAATAAAATTGACGAGCTATCAAAGCAAGTTGAAGTAAATAAGGATCTTGGACACAACATGTGCAAACTGATGGAAAATATGTCCAAGCTTATGGTCATTTATGATAAGAAAGTTGAAAGAGTCTTTAGGATAATTGGCGAGGCTGCAAAGAAAATAGATAAACATGTGCTCAACCTTGATGCGCTTAGAGACAAGCTTGAATCAGCCTGCAAGGTCATCAACAAAAATACTGATGATTCAGTTATGAAGGCGAAGAAAGCTCTCCTTGAAGTAATAGGAAAACTCTTTCCTAAGACTACTGAGTCTCTAGACCCAGACAATGATCGTTTAGGGCACAAGAAATTGAATGCCCTTAAGGATCATATTCATGATATGCAGAAGAATGTAGATCAACTGGTCATCACCGGGCTTCTAGTTAATCAAGATAGTAATTGAACATCTAACATTGTAAGGTGGAATCTCAAAACTTAAAATAAAGCCTAAAAGATCTCCTAAGCATACCATGATTGATATAATCTAAGTTGAAACATTCCATAAATGCTAATAAGATTATAAAACTTATAAAAGAAGCCTATCATCTAAGTTAAGAGCATTACAAGTTGATGCGTGCTTCTCTCTCTTATGGATGTGGCGTTCCCTCAAAGCAATTTGGCAGAACTCCGTTGGCACTAGCCTCTAAACTAGGATAGCCTATACGATTAATCCACATAGATCTTCACCAACCAAAACCTCTATTGAGGTTAAACCCATTTGTAAACACCAGGTGCTAGATAATTCGAAGACCAAACCAAAAACATTAACTAAGAAGGCTCACTTCAAAACAGAAAGAGCCTTCTAAAGAATTCTTTGTCACTTGGAGAAACTTGTGGAGGATCATGCAAAATCTCACGAAGAAAAGATGTTGAACTCAAAGAGAAAAGCTTAGCTGAAGTGTGGAATAAAGAGGAGAGGGGATGCCTATTTATAAGTAGAGGGGAGTGAAAGCTCCCCTCTTTTTCCAAATGGGAAAAATCACATCCTAAAAAATATTCCCATAAGCTTGTCTTGCGGATGCGCGTGCTTGCGAGCCTACTGCCCACTAGCACGCGTAGGCTTACCCTACGTGCTAGTACCCCACAAGCTTTTCAAGTTGCGGGGTAGCCGCGCAGGCCCCACCTCGAACAACCTATGTTTGTTTGGGCTCACTCGCAACGAGAAAAATTTCCTTACTCCGCTCCATGCAATTTTCCCAATTTTATCCTTTATTCCTTTTAATTATTAATTTGTTCCAACCAATTAATAATTCTTCCATCGAATTCAACAAACAAATATTCTCGACATATACCCAGTCTATATCTTCTTTACTTAGTTCAATAAAGACCCTAAATGTGTAAGCTCATAGGATCCCAAAGTATAGAGCCACTAGAGGTTAACCTAAACTTGGCTTCCCATCTGGGAACCTGAAGGCTCAGTGTTACACATTGATATAGAACCTAATAACTCTAGATGATCAAATAGGCTTTCTAATAAAGGCGTATGATCCCCTAATACTCAGAATGTCACATGCCTGTGACTTTATCTAGTTCTACAGTAGTAACCAATATAATACATTCCTTCCATTAGGTTAAATACCATCCAATTTATTGAGCTTGGATGAAGTGTTAGCTCATGTAATAGTTGTAGCTATATTGTAATTAAACTTATTCACGAAGAACACCACTCACCATAATATATCAAGATTAACTAGAAACTCATTCTATCAATCTTATACACTGATCAGAGGTTTATGATTATGTCTCTTCAATAATAGGCCTTAAGGTACATCTCCCATTATATCACTATATAAGGAGTGATAGATCCCATCTTGAGTACTCGGCTTAACAATATGTGATCATCACTAACCTCGTAATGACCCATATCATCCTGATCACCAAGGTATGAATAAGTATAAGCCAAAGTATAGCAACACCTATATAAGGTAACCAGTATCTCAGGTCTGAGGATACTTGTATTGCTACTATAATAAGACATGACACTAACACATGTATATAGTTATTTCCGAGTGTCTATCTTATAATGGTCTCCAATATGTTACCTGAATACATTCATGTGTTAACACAAGGTACCACCTTCAGCTCATCAGATCGGTTACTTAGATATAATCCAAGGAGTAAGCCTACACATACTAGTATACCCACTTCATTGATGTCCAGTCTCAATGAAACTATGACTATGGATATTTAGACTATTCATAGTAACACGTATGTGTAGTTTTCATACCACATAGCTCCCACCATGTCCTTTCACTTTTACGCTATCAAATAGTCATGGACTTTGTCTAATCAATGCACTTATATAATACCACATATATATGATACCAACGAGATACATAATTTAAACAAAAGCAGTGATAAATAACAAAGATGCCTTTATTAATAATAATAATAATAATAATAATATAAAACTGTTTATACATTATAACTAATTAAAATATATTTCCATAATTGCCTTCAGGGCATACATCATGTCTAACATGGGCTGTATGATGCAAGGGATATTGAGTTCCAAACAAAGACTATGAACAATTTTTACCCTCTGATCATTGACATGAAGCTAAGTCGAAGATCGCACTTTCTGCATTAGATTTCAGGGGTAGTGCTTTCAACAATTTGCATGTCAAGGGTTTGATCAAATCACTCATCTCACTTGGTGTCACCATTTACTTCTCGAAGAACTCAATAATCAAGGCATCCTTACTTTGAAGGGAAAAGAGCAGCTAGAGCAAGAGATCTCTCCATCAATCATAGGGAAGCAAGAGGACTTTAGTCTGTTCTCGACTCCTTTAATTTGTACCTTGAACAAATTGTTATGGGTTAGATAACAAAGTGGGAGAAAGTAGTTTAAGATGTGCTGAGGACTACACAACAATATAGAGCTTCTCTCTCTCAAATGCCTTTATGTCTTTAACATCAACAACAATAGCCTCAGCATCAACAACATCATCAACAACAACATCAACAACACCATCAAAGAAACTATCCAAAAGGTGAAGGACCATCTTCTTCTTAGTATCGTAGATAGTAAATAGCTTTAGAATAGATTCAAACTTGTAATTACGCTTCAATGTAATCACTTTCTGTATAACACAATTTGTTTACTGCCTAATTTTTTGTTATCAATGAAAATTCAAGTTTGTTCTATCAAAGTTAAGTGCTTCTTAACTTAGTATATCTACTATGTTATTTATGCTTAAACTGTTGCAGGAATTAACGAAAAGACCAAACTCAAAGAGAAGCTAAGTAAGACATAGTTCCAAAGTTAAAAGAAAATTCCTCTAAGTATTGGGGAGTTAAGATTTTTGAAGAGAATCCACTCAGTATGGGGGAGTTTATATTGAATAAGGGGTTCACTCGGCATGGGGGGAGTCTTGCATCACTTTTCAAGTTTTCTTATATCTACAAACTATTTATTCAATTGATTTCTTCTACTACCTGGTTTGTTATCTGTTCCAAAATGGGGGAGGTTGTTGAACCCAAGTTAATAATACTTCATAATACTTAAAACGTTTTAGAAATAACAAACTTTCAAGGATAGTGAAATTATTTAAGTGATAAGTATACTCTTAATTAAATACATTGAACTTGAGTTTGTTTAAAGGGAAAATAACTCAGTTTACCGAGTCTTGATTATGTTATGGCTTAGAGTAAGAAAATCTGAGTAAAGCTGAGTATTGCATAGCTTCTACGATATAGACTCAACAAAGCTGAGTAGTTTTCATTTCATAGAGGCTGAGTTCTTTTCACACTTAGAGATTAAAATGATACATATGCCTTTACGTTGTCCATGAGAGATGGAAATACCTTTGATGCTTTTTTGGAGAAAAAGCATTGAAATTAAAGAAGATATTCAAGTAGTCCCCACAACGAAAGGTGTCAATATGGACTATTGAAGATTGCCCGCTAGCTTCCAACGCAAAAGGTATCTTCTGACATGCGTCGTTTATTAGTGCCTCCATGCAACTCTGCAATGCCAGCAACCAAATAAATCACAAGCTTCCACATTGCATCTCGCATGCCTCTCTATTAGAATGGAATTTCTTGAAATAAAC
Organism: Euphorbia schlechtendalii; assembly: GCA_949673415.1. Taxonomy (NCBI): domain Eukaryota; kingdom Viridiplantae; phylum Streptophyta; class Magnoliopsida; order Malpighiales; family Euphorbiaceae; genus Euphorbia; species Euphorbia schlechtendalii. The sequence goes on along the minus strand of CATIWQ010764711.1, from coordinate 37,521 downwards.
AAGTTATTGACACATCAAGATTAACAAATTAATCTTGTGCTTCAACATTTAAATTGTCTCTAAACGTCCTAGAATTTGTTTCAATTTGATAAATTTGAAAGTTGTAAAGAAAAGAGAAATTGAAGATCAAGTCAAGATGAAAAGTTTGCAACGGCTACTTTCAAAACCTTTAAGTATAAATAGAATACTGAAGTAGAAGTTCAAACTTGGTGAATCACCTTGAATTTCTAAAGAGCTGAAATACTGTCAAAAATATTCCAAGCATTCAGAAATTCTAAATCGAGCATTTGAAGCAAACACACATTTGTCTAATCAGCTTGAAATAGAGAGAATCAATCTTAGATTTAACATTGTAAGATGATTCAACGATTTTTATAATTCAAAGTCTTTAGTTCGCAATTTCTTATTCAAATTTGTGTGGCAGCTTAGGAAGGGTACCTAAACTATATTTAGGAGGTAGTTAGAAAGGAAGGTACTTTTTGTAATTACTTCTACTTGCTGTAAAGGCTTCTCCACCTAAGGATGAAAAGAAACACTAGTGGATTAAAGCTCGGAAAGGAATCAGGGGACTAGAGGTAGGCTCGGGGCTGAACTAGGATAAAATGTTAGGTGTTGAATTTCTAACCTTTGTCATCTATCTTTGTAGGATCTTGCTCATTCATCTTTCTCTCTATTTCATATGTTAAGCTTGAAAAACCAATCCAAGCTGAGTAAAGTACTCAGTAGAGATTGAAGATAAATTAAATTAGCAAAGCTAAGTAGTTTATTAGATGAAGTAGGTTATTAGACCTGCACTCAGCACAAGTTACTCAACACGCATCTAAAAACTGAACTTGGAAAAGAATTTTATAAATTTCAAAAAGAACCAAGTAACTGCATTCACCCTCCTTTGCTATGTTATTTAAGGTATTTCGATCCAAAAATGTCAAAAGTTAGATCAAAGCAAAGCTGAGCTATTTGAGGTAATGTGTATTTACCCAATTTAAGTTAACGCCATTAGTTTAATTTCACAGTTAAAGTTAAAAACCACTTTATTGAAAGGTAATTGAAAACCTTTTAGGGATAAACTACAATATTTTACTAAATCGGTTTAAACACATGTACCATCTCACCGTTCACTTTGATCTTTGCTTATGGAGAGGACACATATTCTATTGCAGGTACATCACTGATAAAAGAGGAAGTGGGCTGGAGAGAGAAGGCACTTGCTTTTGAAGCTTAGTCATTTTTCTCTTTAAATCCCTAATTCCTTTCTTCTCAAAATTTCTAACTACAATGGCATCTCCATAATAATCCTTCCAAGAACCTAACCTAGAATAAAATCAATTCTATTTGAGAGATAAATCCCCAAAAAACATGTTCACCAACACTACTGAAGATGCAAAAATGATCATTCTTCGAAAAGGGACTATTCTTACCCAAGTGAAATGGGGTGTAACTGAGAGAGTTTGGACTAGTATATGAATTAGACTACAATTAAGTGATCAAGAACAACATGCTTCAAAGAGTTATCAAGGAGCAAAATCTCAAGATTTTTCTCCTTCTTGGTGATCCATCAATTAAGGATATCATGCGCAGCTTCTACATAAAAGTATACATCATTGAAGGATTTCTAGACATCCTTACTACTGAGATAGGTGGAAAGTCTTATTTTGTGTTTACGAAGTTGATTAGAAGTATTCTTCTTATGAAATTGAAGGGAACAGTCTTGAGGAGAAAAAGAGGTGAAAAACTCATTGATGTCTTAGAAGATTGGGAACTTCCCAGCGACTATGCCGTTAGAGAAATTAGAGCCTCAAGCTTGACATAGAGGGTAAGGGTTTTCCATGAGCTCTTGACCAAAGTGTTAATACCCAAAACTAGGTCACTCATAAGCTATACAAAGTTTGAGAGATGCATTGTCTACCACATGGTGAATGGAAAACAACTAAATTAGCAAGTTCTCATCCTTCACCATCTCATCAAGGTGATAATAATGTTTCACTATGGCTATCTCATCATAGCTATAATTAAATCCCTAAAAATCAATATAGAAGAACATGAAAGGGCAAGAGGAGACCATTTGCTGCCATTGAGGAAAATCTTTGACTTTAAGAACTTGAAAGAGCTCAAGTCTTCAAAGTTCCATTCTTGGTATTGATAAGTGTATAATTACACTTATAATCATGATATTTTCAATAATTTAACACTATGGTTTAAGTCATTTTATACTTCATATAAAAGATTTCAAGCGGTATGCAGTTGTTTTTTATGCAAATGCAGAAACTAGGTAAATCTTAGAAGTAAAATGAATAAAAGCGGAATCTATAGAGAAAGAGTGAAAAAGATGCAAAAAGATGCATGGAACTTAAGGAATTGGCAAAGGATTGAAGATGTCAAAGATCAGTAGAAATCGCAAAGAGGAATTATGTGAAAAAGGCATGTCACGATCGTGACACATATATCGCGATCGTGACTTGTTAACCTTCACAACAGAAAGTTGCCAACCAAGTATTCATGGTTGTGACATACATTCGTGATCACGACCTTGACGGTTTTTGGTCAACTCCTCTCTTCTTTCAACGCTGGATAAGAACGATCAACCGCCATCAACTACCAACCGAAAATACACCTTTTGGAAGTCAACCAATCATGAAAAGGTGTCTTTCCATTGTTGACAAGGATGAATCTTTGCATCCAATCAAAATTAAGTGATTCAAACCTTCACCAATGGATACGACTCTTCATTTCGATAGACGCAACCCTTCACAATATATAAATAGGCTCCTAACTCAACCAATTTTTGTGGCAATTGAGAGTGGATTGATATTTGGTGATACATGTTAGACTTGTATGCATAGATAGAGAGTAGAAATTATATAGATTTCGCTAAGTTCAAAGTCTTAGTGAGAAAATTGTATAAGTGATTCGATTCATATTTCGATCACTACATTTCTACACAAATTCAAGCCTTTGTTGTATGAGTGTAATTGTAAAGCACTTATCAATAAAAATTTTCATTCTTCAACATTCTTTTATTCGAGATTCACAAAGAATAGCATCCTAGCAGAGGTATTGTACTAGTCGAGACCGGATTCAGAGGAGAAATAGGAATTGCTTGATGACTCCCATTAAAGAGAGGATACAGTTTGATCAACTTTAGCTTTCACTTACATACCTTACAACTTTACTTTGTTTTCTTCTTATACTTTCTATTTCTAAGTTTATGATGTGTCTATGTGTCATAACGAGTAATTCGTTTTGCATCATTTATATTAATCAAGTTATATGCTTTCAAGTTAACTTTAAGAGTAATTTCAGGGTTAATAAGATTGTGCATATTTACTAGATCTATGATTATAATGTTGTTTAGTGAGCCAACATTTTTGGAGTGGTAACTCGGTAAATATGGTTATATGAGAGCGACCCGTACTAAGCATAGTAATATTGTTATCTAGGTTCTTGTAAGTGTCATAATTCGTTTAACCTAGACTTAGAAAAGTCATCTCATGTGTTGCCCTGCGGTGAATTATTGAATATTAGGGCGTCTAGAACCTTATTTGTTGAAGTTATCTAATGTACGAAATATTCTTGATGATTTTGCATGTTTTTCTCTTTCAAACTTGTTCGTAGGAATATCTCTATATTTTACATCTTCTCTAATCTGTTCATACATCTATCCATTCATTCGTCTATTATCCAAACCTCTCCAATATAAATTCCATATTTTCATTTACCCCGTAATTCTTATTGGTCTTTAGAACTAGTTCCTTCCCTGTGGGATCGATACCTTTTAAAACTACATTGAAATTGTATACTTGCAGTGGTCACCATTTTTCTATTTTGATAAGCTGTATTGACAACACCTGTTCATATTTTGAACTTTTATCTTATCGGTAGAAAGGTGGAGAATAAGGTTTTTGGCTTCATCTCCGAATATTACCCTCAAAATAAATAGAGTTAAAACCTTGCGATCAGGTATACCAAGGCCCAATATATCAAATTAGAGAAGGCTAAGATTGCACTAACTATGATTCCATAAGATGTACTCAAGGAAGATGAAGACTTTCAAATAGATGAAGTTGAAGAGTAGTCCAATGAAGGGACTAAGGATGAGCTCCCTCCAGGGCTCATTTAATGAAGGTTAAGACCACTTTGAGCCTAGTGGCAAAGGAGACTGCACCAAAGAAGAGAGCAAGCTCAGCTAAAAGAAAGGCATCAATTGTGCCTACCAAAGCACAACCTAAGAATAAGATCAAGTTAAATACATAAGATCAAGTTAAATACAATGGCTAAGAGAGAAGTAGAGAAGGAGGCCAAGAAGATAGTAGAAGAAGTAGAGGCTGTCAAATAAACTCTTCCTCCTCCTAATCTTGAATTTGTTGAGAAGGTTCAACAAATCTCTGCAACTGAACTCTCACATGGATTAAGGGATAGAAAAAGGAATTTTAAGTTTATAATTCCTAAAGAAGAAACAACTTCTCAACAAGAGTTGAGGAAGAGAAAGAGAGATCATGATACAATAAGCCATGGTGCTACTGAGCAAATATAACAGGCTGAGAAAAAGTTGAAAGGAGTCTTAAAGTAGAGGACTACCACTATTAGGCCAAAGTGATCTCTACAACTTGTAGAGAGTGAAGATGATATTAACGAAATAAGTAATTGGTTTTTGAGGAATCAGCACCAATTTATGAATCTGCTAAATCATCCCTTCTCACTCAACAAGCTGAGTTACTTGAGGCTTATCCATCCTTAGATCAAATAATCAAACCACAAGCATATGAAAATCCTACCCACATTTCTTTTGAAAATCCTACACCTTCTTCTTCTTTTATACATCTAACCCCATATACTTCTCAACCTGGTTCTCCCTAACAAAACACCAACCCTTCTTCACCACCTACACAAAATACAACTTCAATCATTCCTTCTCCTACTATGTCTATACCATATTAAAATTTAGATACAACTACTGAAACTCCACCTCCTTCACCAAAAACAAATGTACAAGCTGACCAAATTCCACCTTACCCCTTCTTCAAACCCAACTCCTACCCCCCAATCCCTCTTATTGGGGAATTTCATCACATTGAGAACTACGTTCAAGAGGAAATAATAGAAGTAAGTGGTTCTGAGGTAAAATTTATCACCAAGGAAGTAACCCTTACCAGCAACAATCAGCTACAATATGAGGAATTGATGAAATCTACCAGGAAGAAGAAGGCCACCTTGCTAGAATTTGATGTGCATTCAAGCATCCCCTCGAAATCAATCTACTATGAAGAATTCAAGAAGATCCAAGGGATTTTGTTCATAATACGTGATCACTAGGCCAAGGAAAGTGCGAAGAGTCTAGTAGACAATATGGTATTGATCCTCAATGGCTTTGTTGATTCTGCAGCTCAATTGAATGCTGTTGTCTTGCCTATTCCAATCTCAAAAGTTATAGCTAAGTTGTGGTAAGAAAGGTGAAGAGTAGCATTAATGCCGCTTCTTTTCAACTCATAGTATCAATGAAGTGATGGCAGCTCAAACGACTCAGCTTCATAAGTTTGGAGAGGAGCAAGAAACTATAAAGACCAGCAGTGACAAGCTCTTGAAAGTAATCTTGGAAAAAATCCTCTATATGCTTTCTTTGCATATTTGTTATTTTTGGTTTGCTTCTAATATGCCATTTTTCTTTAGTTATTATTAAAAAAAATAGATTATTCATATAGTAGTAATCTAAAAGTAGATTTGCAAAGATTAGAAGCATTTATTAACAATTTTTTGTCTTTTTCTAAGGTTTTCGATTTTGTTATCTTTTCTTTTATTGTGGTTTTCATATTATTTTTTGGTTTGAATCACCTTTTCTTGATACTTTTTTCTCACAATGAGTGCCGATTTGGAGTTGAATTTCATCTTGATGGATGTATTTTATGGTGTAGTTGATTTGTGGAGAGGAGGTTTTGAACAGTTTTAATGGATGTTGAATGGTTTTCAATCCACTTTAATCCAATTTTGAAAATGAACTATTTTTCTTCAAATTATAGCTTCCCCTTTTTAATATAAGGTTGGGCCATAATATTGAAGCTTTTAAAGTCTATATGTACTTTTGTGAAATTAAGTAATTATCTGAATCAAATTAATCAAATGTTTATAGGAGCATGTTTTTGTAAAATATCCTTATTTGAAATATTGTTGTTGAGTTTATCCCAAATCAATTTATATTCTTGTTTTTGTTGATGTTTAAGTCATTTGTTTTTTGTTTTATTATAAGTTATGTTTTACTAATTAACTAGTTACTACCACATTCCTACTAGTTTCTTCTATTGTTTTGATACTTTGATTTTTTTGTTTCCTATTGGTTGTTTATTGATTAGATGTTATGGACATAGATCTTTTGTATTTTTGAATTATGAGTAACCATGTTTAAGATTTTCAATTTTGTTGTTTGTGCTAGCTTTTTATGATACTTGTATAATTTTTTTAATTGCTTGATTGCTTTCTTACCAGTTAGTTACCACTTCCCTACCAAATCCAAATTAAATAGTAGCTCTTTTGAAATTTACATAAAACTTGAACTCACCGTATTAGGTTAATGATTGTACAAACAGAATTCAACCCACAACAATGGGTTATCATTGTAAAATAGATCATATATTGGTTGATATCGAAATCTTATGGCATTTCCTTATGCTAAGTTCTCATATTCAATGTAGCATAACACATATGCACCACAATCATTGCAGATTTAGTTAAAATAACATCAAATTAATATTGCATTTTTTGAGAGAGATAGACAAATAAATAAAGAGAGATAAAGTTAGCATACCATTGTCTCTGTTGTGGCAAATCTTCAACCATCACAATCTCCAAATTATCTAGTGGGTTCTTGTATGCTTAAGGTGACTATTGAGAAACATCTTGTAATAAAGTGAATTTATGTAGATAGTACAAAATGATATGCACATATCTTGTAGCCGCTTTTGTTGTTTTTTCAAAGCTAGATATGTATCTCATTGAATAATATGTAAATAGCTATTTTGTTTTAACCTCATATCTTCCAAGAATCTAATGTTCCTTTTCTACCATCATTGGGAAGAATACATTATCAACTTCTTCCCATGAATGAATACATTGTGCCCCCGCGCCTAAAATCAATTAATACATTGTGCCCCCGCGCCTAAAATCCATGATGCAATAGGATATTCGATGTTTATCACCCTGCTCACTTCTTCCTTTACCCCTTTTTTGTCCAACAATTTCAGATTTTTCTTCACAACTCCATCAAAATGCAATTCTATTGTTTTGAATTTGTATCTAATCCTTTCATAGTATTTACCCTTTTCCTCAGGTAATACATTAAAAGATCAATGTTCTACAACATTAACTATATCATATGTGTATTTTATTAATAAGCACCTTTAGTTTAGTATGCTATCATGTACTACCTACCAGTTTCCTACCAGCTTGATTCATAGAGGACTCATAACACATTTAATATAGTATGTTCTTCCTACTAATTATGTACTAGTTTCCTATTTGGTTGATTCATAACATATTCAACATAGTTTATTCTTCCTATCAGTTACCTACCAGTTTGATTCATAATAGATTCATACCACTAATACTATGATATGTTCTTTCTGTCAGTTACCTATAAGTTTTAATGTCAAGTTGATTCATAAGAGATTAATATCATGTTTAAGATGGTTTGTTCTTCCTACTAGTTTCCTATTTGGTTGATTTATAACATATTCATCGCACAACACAATTTGTGCTTCCTACCAGTTCCTACTGTTGGTCCTAAATGACTTAAATAAACAGTAGATGGGTGTGAATGCAGTTCTTGGTTTCTTTTTGGATTATAAAAATATTTTACCAACTTAAGTTTTTAGATATATGATGAGTGCTTCTTGCTCAACTGGATCTAAAAACTATAAACTGATCAACTTTGCTGACACGGTTTATCTTCAATCGCTTGCTGAGTACTTTACTTAGCTCGGATTATTTCAAACAAAACAAATAATAGAGATAGAATGATGAAATAGATGAACGTGATAAAAGTAAACGATTAAGGTTAGAACTTCAACACCTGAGATTTTATCCTGGTTCGGCCCCTAGCCTACCTCCAATCCCCGGATTCCTTTCCAAGCTTTAATCCACTAGTGATTTCATTCCTTCCTTAGGTGGAGAAGCCTTTACAGTGGGTAGACACAATTACAGAAAGTACCTTTCTTTCTAACTACCACTCAATCCACAATTTGGGTACCCTTCCCAAACTATCACTCAGATTTCTTAAAGAAATATCAAACAGAGGATTTCAACTTATAAAATTTTGAATCCTTTACAATGTTAAATCTAAAGTGCTATTCTCTCTCTACTACAAACAGATTTGGAAATTAATTTCTTGTTGATTGCTTGATTTGGATTTTCTTGAAGCTAAGAGTAATTGAATAAAGTTTCAGCTCTTAAAGAAATTCGAGTTGATTTACCAAGTTTGAACGTTTGCTCCAGTCTTCTATTTATAGTTAAAGGTCTTAGAATTAGCCAGTGTAAACTTCTCATCCTGATAGCTCTTAAATATCTCTTCTCTTCAAATCTTTCAAATTTTCCCATTGGAGATAAATTCCAGGACGTTTAGAGATAGAGATTTCGAATGTTGAAGTGCGAGATTAATCTATTAATCCAAAGTGTTAAAAACTCATTTATCTTTATGCAATCTATTTTGGTAGAGAGGCGTGTAAGATGCAACATGGAATTCTGCCATTCATTGACTTGCTGACTTTGCAGAGGCGAGCGTTGACATTGAGAAGCGGCGCATGTTAGAGGATTCCTTTTGTCTTGGACTTTAGTGAGGAATCTCCAACATTCCTTACTGACACCTTTTGTATGTGAGGACCACTAGAATATCTTCTTTAATTTCAGTACCTTTTTTCTTGAAAAGTGTCAAAGGAATATTCTGTTTCTCAAAGAAACCATTAGTAGCACAAGTGTCAGATATTTCTCTAAGTGTCAAGGATATACAACTTTTCTTATAAAAAGCTCACTAAGCATAGCTGAGTAAAATCTAGTAAACTATGTAATACTCAGCTCAACTCAGCTTTTCTTACTCTAAGCCATAATAACTTAATTAATTACATAGTAAACTAAGTTGTTTTCTTTTTAACAAACTCTAACAAAACTTTATTAATTAAGAGTATACTTAGTACTCAATTAATTTCATTATCCTAGCCAGTTTGTTATTTCCAAAACATTTTAAGTATTGTGAAGTACTATCAACTTGGGTTTAAAAATCTCCCCCATTTTGGATAGATAACAAACTAGGTAGTAGAAGAGATTAATTGAATAAATAGTTTAAAGATATAAAGAAGCCTGGAAAGTGATGTAATACTAAGTGAGTCTTCTTTAAACAACTCAGCTCCCCCATACTTAGAGAATTTTCTTTAATTTGGGACTTTGTCTTACATTTGCTTTTCTTCTAAAGTTGGTCTCTTTTAGTATGAAATCCTACATCAGATATTCAATAGATTGTAGAATACATACATCAATAATATAAAAGTTAAGAAGTTCTTAACTGAGTATGGAAAAGAACTTGTAATTTTTTATTAATTGATAAAAATACTTAGTCAGTTAATAAAGTGTGTCTTGAGCTAAGATTACAAAGGAACTATTTTATTGCAATTGTTTGCATATACTAAATATAAAAAATATATTGGCTTATTTGCGAGATCTAGAAGATGATGGTCCAGGGTTCTAATCTTGATCAGTGGTTGGAGTTGAATCTTTTTGCTGTTGATGGTGTGGAGTATTAGGCAAATATTGAGGCCTCCTAGGAATTGATCCAATGTTGAGATTAGTTGTCTTGAGGGCATCTTCAGCTACCTTCTCCCCCTTTACCATTTGTCCTTGTATAATTTGTTCAAGGGAAACATTAAAGGAGTCCAAGGTGGACTGAAAGTCCTCCTGCTTTCCAATGATTTGCGGGGAAATCCCCTGCTCCAACATCTCTTTACCCTTGTTGGTGGGGAAATCTTGTTCATTTATCTCTAAAAGGAGAAGATGATGGAACCTTGAGAGATGAGCTATTTGATTGAATCCTTGGCATGTGAATTGTTGAAAGCACTACAACAGATCTTTGAAATCTAAGGTAGAGAGAGATATCTTCAGCTTCGCTTCCGTATCAAGGATCTTGGGGTAGATTGATGACATACATCACATTGTGTAGTCAATGTCCTTAGTATCATACACTCCGATCAGCACTAACTATCCAATGTTCTTCTGAAGTTCCTCAATTTTTCCTTTAAGCATGTTGAGCTTTTTATGTACTGAGAGACCATTTTCAGGGTCTAACGACTTAGTAAGTTCAGGAAAGAACTTGCTCATAGTATCCATGATAAACTTCTATCATTTTAGCACCTTATCATATATGTTATCATTGATCTCTTTGTAGACATTATCGAGCTTACTAGTCAAAGAATCAATATTCAACATAGGCTTATAGTCAGCTTTCTTCTTCACCTCATTGATAACCTTGAGAACTCGATTAATTTTGTTATTCTAGTTCATGGTGAACCTGGACATCATCTCCAGCACCTTTGTCATGTTGTACTCAATATCCTTGGTAGTCTCAACCTCTCTAAGCACATTGTCTATCTTTCTATCGGTGCTCTTCTTGATCTTGGCCTGCTCTTTGCCATACTTGTGGAATTATGTAGTTTGAGTTTTCATTGTGGAGCTCAAACTACTCAATTGTTCAACACTACCATTTATCTTTCCTACAACCGCATTAGCAAGTGTAGTAGACATGCAGATAGATGTCACAGCTACGTCAAGCTGAGCTACAGAATAGGATAAGTCAGTTAAGATGAGGGCCATCTTATCTACCAAGCTTTTGACACTCTCCTTGGTAAGGTGATTCCGAATCACAAACAAGTGCCTTGAATTTTCTCAAACTCCTAGAAGTAGATAGATTCAAAAGGCAAAATTATGTGCTCATTGACCTAGCAAGCTTAGTCTTGGTCTTGGAAGACAAGTTTGTCAATTCCTAGGCTAGTAGTAGCTTGCTAACTACCCCCTTCTAACTTAACATCAAACTTGAGAGTGGGGAATTTCTTCCTGGCTAACTCCCTTAGATTGGCTTACTACTTGGTTCAGGTACTTCACTGGCTGTAAAATTTGCTCAATACTAGTACCACTTGCATTTCCTTACTAAGCGAAGTTCTCAGAATTAAGAACTTCTCTAATCAGAGTTAGAGGGTTGAGGTTGGGTTTGAAAAAGTGGTAGGTGTAGAAGCATGTACATTTGAAGAAGTTGGGATTGGCTTAGATTTTACAAGAGAAGGGATTATTTGAGTTTGAGGAAGGGAAGAAGTAGTGTTTGGAATATGAGATGGAGAAGAAGGTAGAGAGAAGAAATCAGCAGGGATTTGAATAAGAGAATTTTCAGTGTCTGATGGAATAGGTTGAGGATTTACAAGAGAAGAAGGAATTTCAAAATTTATAAGATAATAATTGTTAGGATTTATAGAAGAAATGGGGGAAGTGTTTGAGAGTACCTTTAGGTTAGCTGTTTAACCCAAGGATGGGTTAGCTTGAGGTACTTCAAATTGAGTAGGAAGTTCCTCAATCTGAGTGAAATTAGGTATGGGGATGTTAGGTTCAGGAAGATCATATTCTTCTTGATCAGGGGTTAGGGTTGCTCCAACATCCTCATCATTGCTCACCACTTGCACATTTTTCTTTAATGGTCTACTGGTGGCAAAGCGCTTGCGTTGAGTCCCTTTAGCCTTTGTGACAATTTCTTCCACATGGGCCACAGCACCAAGACTAATGGTTTCCAAGTCCTCTTCTTTGGATTTCTTATAGGATCACCCTGCTCTTCAATTTCTTCTAAGACTACCAATTTGCACTTTCTTTGGCGTAGGGTTTCCTCTACCTCCACAACATCTTCCTCTTCTTCAGCCTGCTACCTCGCCTTAGCTTCCCTCTGAGAGCGGGTCTTGGTTTTCATCTATCTTATTTGCCTTTCTTAGGGCTGGGCAGTCGTATTTCCTACCCTTGTTTTTTAGGGGCTCTTCTTCTTGGCCTTTGAAGACGCAGCTTTAGGCCTGGGTGAGGTAGCAGATGAGCCAACTTACTCCAACTTAGCTGATAGAGTAACATTATCGCTAATGTCCTTGCTGCCTCCTTCAAAATCCAAAATGAAACTATCTTCCTCCTCCTTAGTCACTTTCAAAGGCATTACTGACGATACACACTTAAGTTTTCTCTTCTCTTATGCTTTATTGTACCTCGTATGCACTTGGTTGTGATATAGCTTTGAGAAGTGCTGTAAGTCTAAAGTTTTCTTTATAGGCACCATTGTATCATCTAGGCCTCCAAGATCTGAGGCTACATCCGCTTTCACTTCCTTCATCAAGGTGTTTATGAGGTAACCATAGTGGTAGATAGTAGTCAGCTTGGTCAGGTGGTGAAGAATCACCACTACCCAGTTTAGCCTTTTACCCTCTACCATATAGTAGACCACACATCTCTCGAAATAGGTGCAGCTAGTCACGGACCCTGTCTTCGGTAATAGAAGCTTTACCACCATCTCATGGCGTGCTCGAGCTATCCAGCTCATCCCTGATGCAGCTATCTCCCTTGACACATAGTTCGCTGGTAGTTCCTAATCCTCAGGAGTGATAATAACATCTTCATCGCTAGTTCTCCTAAGCTGAGTGCCGTTGTAAGGCATGTTGAGAATGCTCGTAATTAGTCTTGAGAAGATGAGGTATGAATTTGCACCAGTAGGACATCATTGAAACCTTGGATTGCCTAGATATTTTAATAGAATGCCTTGATGATACCTGCAATGGCTGGTCCCTCTAATTGTAGATACTGACTAAAGTTCTGCTCCTTGATGATGCGGTGCATGGTATAATTCCTCAAAAGACTCTCATAGCCTACTCCATACACTAGGCCAAAATCTAGATTGGATGCCTAGTTTACTTTGGTGAAGAGAGTTCCTTCAGGGAAAGTAATCTTTTCAAGTTTTCCTTCAACATTCACAAAGAGGCTCCTCTTTGAAGTGGATTAAAGTCTGAAGGTGGTCTTAATGATCGCCATTTGAGTAAGAAGGAAAAGGGTTTTGAGAAAGAGAGAATTAGGGTTCTTTTGCTTTTGAAAATGATTAGGATTTGAATTTGCTAGTAACCTCTCTCTTCATCTCCTTCTTGTTTTATAACCCTTCTTAACTTGTAGAGATACGTGGAGCTTCCTCAGCTCACAATTAAAATTAACGTTGAGATGAACACTTAATTAACCGCCTTAGAAAAATGGTGAGTTTTACTGAATACGGTTCCAATTCAAAAATGGTGAGTTTTACTGAATATGGTTCCAATCCAAGTCTTTTGAAAATGTGGGATTTTGATTTTAATCACAAAATTGAATTTCACACCATTACTTAAAAATATAAGCAAAGTTAGGCACGTGTTATCTCTTTTGGCTGAGTTAAAGCTTGCTTTCCAACACTTAGCCAAATTTCTTGGTTCTTCTTCCTCACATGGGGTTTACTATACCAATAAGATGCCTTAGAGTATTTAACTACTCCTTAGGCAATGGTTCGGTGAATATGTCAGCATGCTACTCCTTTAAAGGAATATACTCGAACTTGACATCTCCCCTTAGCACATGATCTCTTATGAAGTGATGTCTAATATTGACATGTTCATCCTACCATGCTGAATTAGATTTTTGGATAGGTCAATTACGCTCTTATTATCACACATAACTTCATGACACTTAAACTTTATACCATAATCTTCTAGTTGCTGCTTGATCCATAACAGTTGTTCTACACAACTTCCTGCTACCATGTACTAAACTTCATATGTACTTAGCACAACAGAAGTTTGCTTCTTGTTGTACCATGAGACTAAGCATTCTCCAAGGAAATGAGATCCTCCTGTAGTGCTTTTCCTATCGAGCTTGTCTTTTGGATAATCAACATCTATGAATCTTCTTGGAGTGAAATCTGTGTTGTTGGGATACCACATACTAGCTTCAAGAGAGCCTTGCAAATATCGGAGAGTCCTCTTCATAGTTTCTAGATGTGATTCTCTAGGGCTAGCTTGATAACGAGCACATTAGCACATAGCATATTAAATATCAGGCCTACTAGTTGTAAGATAAAGAAGAGAGCCTATTATTTCCCTGTAGAATTTGATGTCTACATATTTTCCAGCTTCATCTTTACTTAAGATAGTATTAGTGGCCATGGGAGTGGACATTGGCTTCGAATGTTCCATATAAAACTTCTTTAGGACTTCTTTGGCATACTTTGCATGATTAATGAAGATTTAGGCTTCAGTTTGCTTAATTTGAAGACCAAGGAAAAAGTTGAGCACTCCTATCATTAACATTCTAAACTCGCTCTTCATCTGCTAACTAAACTCCTTGCATAGCTTCTCATCATATGCTCCAAATATGATATCATTCACATAGATTTGGACTAATAACACATCTTCTTTCCTTCACTTGATAAACAGAGTCATATCTACTTTCATTCTTCCATAGCCTTTAATGATTAGGAAATTGGTCATCCTCTCATACTAAGCTCTTGGAGCTTGCTTCAATCCGTAGAGAGCTTTCTTTAGTTTGAAGACATGCTCAGGATTCTTCGGATCTTCAAAGCCTAGAGGCTGGCTGACATATACTTCCTCTTGAATGAATCTATTCAAGAATGCCCTTTTAACATCCATTTGAAACAATTTGATGTTCATATGGGATGCAAAAGCACACAAGATTTGAATTGCTTCAAGTCAGGCTACTGGAGTATAAGTCTCATCATAATTGATACCTTCTTATTGATTGTAGCCTTGAGCAACATCCTGACAACAATGCCATCTTCATCCAGCTTGTTCTTGAAAACCCATTTGGTGCCGATAATTGATTTTCCTTTAGGCTTAGGAACTAGATCTCAAACATCATTGTGTTTGAACTGATCCATCTCCTTTTGCATTGAGATCATCCAATAATCATCTCCTTCTGCATCTTCGAACTTCTTGGGTTCAATCAATGAGATGGAAGCTGGATGGCTCATCATCCTGTTAAGCTGACCTCTCATCATAACAGGATTATGAACATCATCAATTACACTTATTATCTTGATATTTTCAATCATAAAATGATATGGTTTAGAGTTGTTTGATACTCCATACAGAAGATTTCACGTGCTATGTAGTTGTTTTTTATGCAAGTGCAGAAAATGGGTGAATCTTGGAAGTAAAATGATCAAAGATAGAATTCTATATAAAGAGATTGAAAAAGGTGCAAAAAGATGCGTGGAACACAAGGAATTGGCTTAGGATCGAAGTTGTCAAAGATAGGAAAAGTTGTAAAGAAAAATCATGAAGAAAAACACATGTCACGATCGTGACACCCATTCACGATCGCAAATTGTCATCCTTCAAAGATAGAAAGTTACCAACTATTGTTCATGATTGCGACATGTATATCGTGCTCGTAACTTATGACGTTTATTAGTCATCTCTTCACAACTATTAACTATCGGATAAGGATGATTAACTGCCATCAACTGTCAGACAAAAAGACACCTTTTGGAAGTAATCCAATCACGAAAAGGTGCCTTTCCATTGTAGATGAGGATAAAACCTTGCATCCAATCACATTGAAGTGATGCAACCCTTCAACAATTGACACGACTCTTCATTTGGATAGACGTAACCTTTCACACTCTATAAATAGAGGTTTAATCAACCAATTTCATGGGCAATGGTAGTGTGTGTGTGTGTGTGTATCTGTATAGTGTGTATGGATAGATAGAGAGTGAAAATTGTATAGATTTCACTAAGTTCAAAGTGTTAGTGAGAAAAATGTATAAGTGATTTGATTCTTATTTCGATCACTAGATTTCTCCACAAATTCGAGTGATTGTTATATGAGTGTGATTGCAAAGCACTTATCAATAAAAGTATCTCTTCTTCAACATTCATTTATTCGATATTCAGAAAGAATATCATCCTAGCGAAGGTTCTGTAGGAGTCGAGACCGATTCAAAGTAGACGCAGGAATTGCGGGAATTGATGACTCCCATTAAAAGAGTCGATACGGTTTGATCAACATTAGCTTTCACTTGCATACCTTACACCTTTACTTTATTTTCTACTTAAACTTTCTATTTCGAAGTTTATGATATGTCTATGTGTTATAACAAGTATTTCATCTTGAGTCTCTTATATTAATCAAGTTATATGATTTCAAGTTAACTTTAAGAGTGATTTTGGGGTTAACAAGATTGTATATAATCACTGGATCTATGATTATAACATTGTTTAGTGAGCCAACATTTTTGGAGTGGTAACTTGCTAAATATGGCTATGTGAGAGAGACTTGTACTAAGCATAGTATTATTGTTATCCAGGTTTTTATAAGTGTCATAATTAGTTTACCCTAGATTTAGAAAAGTCATTTCATGTGTTTTTCTACGGTGAATATTTGGGCATCTATAACTGTGTTTGTTAAAGTTATCTAGTATTTGAAATGTTCTTGATGATTTTGCTTGTTTTTTCTACTATACATGTTCTTAGGGAATATCTATATAGTTTACATCTTCTCTAATTTATTCATGCATCTTTCTATTCATCAGTCAATCATCCAAATCCATCATTTATTTTATTTTCTTTTGTTTCGTAACTCTAGTTAATCCTTAGAACCGAATTAATTCCATGTGGGATCGATACCTTGTAAAACTATATTGCAACTATATGCCTGCAGTTATCATCATTTTTCTATTTGATAAGCAGTACTAACAATACTTGTTCATATTAAGAACTTTTATATTATTAGTAGAAAAGTGGGGAACAATTTTTTGGCACCGTTTACGAAGATAAGTCTTTCGAAACGAGTATAGTCAAAATCTTGTGAACAAGTTTTTGGTGGCGTTTTCGGGGAAGGCAAGTGTGTTCTAGAGATAAAATTATTGGAGACTATGGTACGTTTTTACATTTTGTTTTTACTTTACTTTATATCTGTTTGTTATTGTATTTGTGTCTACAATGTTTACTAACATGCATTGGGATAAGTTTTGTGGTGATTACATTATTGATAAAGATACATGTATAGATGAAATTTATCATGTTACATCTCATGAAGAGTCAACATCTGAATCCCCTAAAATTTAGAATATTCCTCTGAAACTGAAAAATTAGTTAGAGAAGATGATCCTATACCACCTTCTATAGATAAACCACCTTTAATAGAGTTAAAGCAGTTGCCTAGTCATTTGAAGTTTGCATTTCTAAGAAGTTACAATACCCTAACCATTATCATTTCTAGTAAGTTATCTGATTCGCAAGAAGAAGAATTATTGGAGACAATAAAGGGTAGAATAAGAAGTATTGATTGACAAATTTCTGATATTAGAGGGATTAGCCCTAATATAGAGATGCATTCTATTAATTTGGAGAATGATCATAAACCTAAGATAGAAAAGTAAAGAAGATTGAATCCTCACATGAAGGAAGTTGTTAAGAAGGAGATTATTAAGTTGCTAGATGCAGGAATTATTTATCCAATTTCAGATAGTGAATGGGTCAGTCCTGTCCAATGTGTTTCGAAAAAGGGAGGTATTATTGTAGTTCAGAATGAAAAGGGTAACTTAGTTCCTACTAGGATAATAATTGGATGGAGAGTTTACATAGATTACAGAAAATTAAATGCAACCACTAGGAAAGACCATTTCCCTTTACCATTTATAGATCAAATGTTAGAAAGGATATCAAGTCATGCATTTTACTATTTTCTTGATGGATTCTCTAGATATTTTCAAATTCATATTAAGCCAGATGATCAAGACAAAACCACTTTTACATGTCCATTTAGTACATATGCTTATAGAAGAATGCCTTTTGGTTTATGCAATGCTCCAACTACTTTTCAAATGTGTGTTTCGGCTATTTTTAGTAAGTATGTGGAGGATATTATGGAAGTTTTCTTGGATGATTTCTCTATGTATGGAGATTCTTTTGAGAAATGTCTAGAAAATTTGGATAAAGTACTTACTAGATGTGAGAAAACTAATTTGGTGTTGAATTGGGAGAAATGTCATTTTATGGTTAATGAAGGTATAGTTTTAGGTCATAAGATAGATGAGAAGGGAATTCATGTAGATATAGCAAAAATCGAGATCATAGAGAAATTACCTCCTCCCATAAATGTTAAGGGAGTAAGATCATTTCTAGGCCATACTGGGTTTTACAGAAGGTTTATTAAGGATTTTTCGATTATAGCTAAACCTTTAACTAATTTATTAGTTAAAGATGTGAAGTTGGATTTCTCTAGTGACTGTTTAAAAGCCTTCAACACCTTAAAACAAGCATTAGTTTCGGTGCCCATAATTGTGAAACCAAATTGGTCTCTACCATTTGAATTGATGTGTGATGCTAGTGATGTTGCTGTTGGTTGTGTATTAGGTTAAAGGTATGAAAAGAATTTTCATGCAATTTATTATTTTAGTCACACTTTGTCTTTTGCACAATACAATTACACCACTGAAAAAGAGATGTTAGCAGACGTTTATGCATTTGCTAAATTTATATCATATTTGATTAGATCTAAAGTAATAGTTTATACAGATCATGCTACTTTGAGATATTTGTTTGCTAAGAAAGATGTAAAACCTAGATTAATTAGGTGGATCCTTCTTTTGCAAGAATTTGACTTAGAAATAAGGGACAAAAAGGGAAGTGAGAATACCATAGCTTATCACTTATCTCGTTTAGAAGATGATAAGGGACCTATAGGTGAAACTGGTGATATTAATGAACTTTTTCTACATGAAAATCTTTTGTTTGTTAAACATACTGTTAGTCCATGGTATGCCGACTTTGCAAATTATTTGGTTACACATACGTTACCCTATGATTTAGATTATAATGGTAAGAAGAAATTTCTTAAGGATATTAGATCATATGTGTGGGATGACCCTTACTTGTTTTAGGTATGTGCCGACGGTATTATTCGTAGATGTATAGATGATACTAACTTTTCTTCAGTTTTAAGTCATACCATGATAGCATATATAGAGGGTATTTAGGACCAGCAGAAACCACTGCTAAAGTTTTAGAGTGTGTATTTCATTGGCCAACATTGTTCAAAGATGCTAGAGATTTTAATCAGAATTGTGATAATTGTCAGAGAATAGGAAACATAAGTCAAAGAGATGAGATGCCATTGAAAAATACCTTAGAAGTTGAGCTTTTTTATGTTTAGGGTATAGATTTCATGGGACCATTTCCAAACTCTAAAGGTAATAACTACATTCTGGTTGCAGTTGATTATGTTTCAAAGAGGGTTGAAGCTAGCACATATAGTTAGAATGATGCTAGAGTAGTTGCTAAGTTTCTTTAGCAATTATTTAGTAGATTTGGAGTTCCTATGACCATAATTAGTGATGGAGGTTCACATTTCATCAATAAGACTTTTGAAAGCTTGATGCATAAGTATGGAGTACATCATAAGGTTACTACCCCATATCACCCTCAGACTAGTGGTCAAGTAGAAATTTCTAATTGAGAAATTAAGTGGATTCTTAAAAAGACTGTCTCAAATTCTAGGAAGGATTAGTCTACTATGTTAAATGATGCATTATGGGCTTGCAGAACAGCTTTTAAGACACCTATTGGTATGACACCTTACAAGTTGGTTAATGGAAAGGCTTGTCATTTGCCGGTAGAATTAGAGCATAAGGCTTTATGGGCTTTGAAGAATTTGAATATGGATTTACACAAAGCCAGTGAAAGAAGAAAGTTGGATTTAAATGTATTAGAGGAACTGTGTTTGTCATCATATGAAAATGTAAAGATCTACAAAGAGAAGACAAAATGATGGCACGATGCAAAACTACGGGAAAAGAAGTTTCACATTGAAGATAAAGTTCTGTTATATAATTCCAAACTTCGCTTGTTCCCCGGAAAACTCAAATCTCATTGGAAGAGACCTTACAAAGTTATTCAGGTTTTTGACAATGGAGTATTGGAATTGAAAGCCGAAAATGGAGAAATATTTCGAGCCAATGGTCAAAGATGCAAACCTTATCTTGAAAACAAATTTGAACAATAAGACGTTGATGTTCAATTACTATTCACCATAGTCATTCCAGGTATGAAAATAGTAAATATTTATTATTTATATTTAACGTGTTTTTTTTTCTATGTTTTTCTAGGACTAAGTCTAAAAATTGAAGAAATAGAAGAAGGTCGCGACCGTGACTATAGATCGCGCCCGTGACATTATGCAGTAAAACCTTCTCTTCTTGTGTTGAAGAAAATCATGATTGCGACAAGCCTTCGCGATTGTGACAAGGAGAAAAATATGACTGTTGCAGATTACGATTAACAAGCAACAGATGTCTGAAACGGCCATTAACAGCTAGTTTGAAGGAAAAATGACTATATTGACTATTTTAGCCAATTAGAGACCCATTAGAACTCTACATAAAGGTCTAGATTGAACCCATAACCACCACAACATTCTACAAAGCTTTCTAAAGTTCTGATTCTTTCATCTTTATTCTTCTACATTCCAAACCTTTTTCAACCTTTACTTCAAAAAAAAGCCAACATGCTTCATGTTAAGGTAGCCGCCAATAGAAGAGAAATCCCAAATTATCAAAAAGAATACGGTTGTCCTTTTCCCATTCGTTTACGTGCGAAAGTGAAAAGATTCCAAGTTTTGAACAAATTGGAAATCACCGGTATAATCTTTCTTGATCTGGTTTTCTTGGAGACTTTAGGCCTCCATGAGCAAATGGGGATGTATATCTCTGATTTGGGTTTAAGCACATTTGTGGGGATGTGATTTCCACAAAATCGTGATTGGATTTTGGAATGTCTAATGACATTTGATTTTGAAGACAAGAAGAAGAGGGCAATTCAATTTCGCAACCAAGGTAGACATTATATTGTCACAAGAGAGATGATGAGTACTTTGTTCGTGTTTGAAGTTAAAAATTCATCAAGCATGATGGAATCTTTTCAAGCAAATCGAGTTTGGGCAGATTTTACGGGTAAGAGAGTTTTTTATCCCAAAAATTCTCCAAATGAACTTATTACAGATGAGTTTATTCTTCTACTCCACAAATACCTTGCCACTTCGGTATTTTGTCGAGTAGAGAACACCAAAGTCCAAAAGAGACATTTGTTTGTTCTTTCTTATGCAATGAATAAGTAAAAAGTGGAGTTCGTGGATATAATTTGGGTAATGATGAAGAAGAATTCAACGAGCATGAGGAACAAGATTGGGGAGGTTGAAATTATAACTACCATTATATTGGGTGCGTGAAATGAACTCCCCTATGTTCAACAATCGAGCGAGTATTTTAGGTATATGGATGGGAGTTACTTGAAAAATAACGAACCTCTTCAAGAGAACGATGGTGTTTATTCTTTCAACTCCTACTCCAACCGCACCAAGAAACTAATCTCAACTCATGAAGATTCTTCCGTTGGCCATCTAATCCAACTGCTAGACGTCATCCAAGAAAGGCTTCAATGATTGAAGAAGAAGAAGATGAAGATGACGAAGATAAAGCTCCGGAAGATTGGCAGGCGAGTATGCAGCAAATGCTAGACAATCGCCAAGTGGAACTTGGGGTAGTGAAAAAAGACATGAAGATTATAAAGAAGAGTAATAAATCGATGCTTCGAAAATTACTATCTTTCGTTAGAAAACAAAATTTTCAATTTACTCCTAGTCCCCCGGATTCTCCTTCTCAATAAAAACGGGTTTACACTTTTCTTTACTTTTCTTTTTCAAATTTTTAGACTAGTTAGTTATTTGTTTAGTTTTATTTTTCATTTTTAGTTAGGTCTCTCACAATGAGGACATTGCGTTCTTTAGTGTGGGGGGCATTTGTAAAAAATCCCAAAAATCCAAAAAAATCGAATAAAACTAAAAAAGTTGAAGAATGAAAATTTTCTTGATTTTGTGTTATTTATACATTATCCATACCTATACTATACTAAGATATGTTCCAAGGTTATTTTGAGTGTTAGGTATTACAAGTTTGAGTTTAGTGCAAATTTCAAACAAAATTTTTTGTTTCAAGTTTGAGCACACGTTGATAGTGTGAGCGCTTCATAGCACAACATTTAGCATTTGTTAAGGATGAGTGGTGAGCAACATTCGAAAGCAACATTCCAAGTAAGTTTCGATATATATTTCAATGCAACATGAATTAGTATAAGTTATACAGTTTTAGTTTAATGCTAGTGTTCTTACTATGAGTTTTATATGCTATTCTCGAGTATGTCCTATAAGTATTGAGTGTATCTAAAGTGTTGGAAAACTATAGCCATAATACTTTGAAGTGATCAATAAAAGATGAGGGTATTAAGAGAAAAAATCTAAAGAAAGAGATGATAACCAATGAGTTACGCAAAAGGTAAGGAATGGTACGGAGTAGAAACTGCAACCATTCAATGAGTGAAAAAAGAAAAATTGGCATAGCATGAAAAATGGGTGCAAATTACGAATCTGTACTTCAAAAACATATGCTTAAAAGAAAAAAATGAGAGAAAGTGGTATGGAGTACAAAATGCAACCACTAAAAAAAGGGGAGAGTGGTATGGAGCATAAAATGCAACCACTAGAAAAAGGGGAGAGTGGTATGGAGCATAAACTGCAACCACTAAGAGTGTTTTAGCATCCTAGGTTACCTAAAAATGACTTGAGATTAAACTTTTCAAAGTGTTCTCCCTTTGTCCTTTATACTTTATACTATGCTTAAGAGAAGGAAAAATTCGAGAAAGTATATAACACTTATATGAAGATGCGATTCGATTGACTCTCCATTAAGAGCAAAGGTATGCAAATATACTATATAAATTTCACATTACTAATTTGTGGGAAATTTTGAACTTCTACTTGAGTCTTATGCAACATGGGAATGTGGTACTCACTGCAATAGTCTTTCGCCAAATAAGATACGAACTTGGATTACTAATTTATACACTTTTGTTGAATTTACCTTGAGGACAAGGAAAAAGTTAAGTGTGGGGGTGTGATAAGTGTATAATTACACTTATTATCACAATAATTTTACACATAAAACAATATGGTTTAAGTCATTTTATACTTCATATGAAAGATTTCATGTGGTATGTAGTTGTTTTTGATGCAAATGTAGAAACTAGGTAAATCTTGGGAGTGTAATGAAAAAAGTGGAATTCTATGCAAAAAAAGTGAAAAAGGTGCAAAAAGATGGAACTTAAGGATTTGGCAAAGGATCGAAGATATCAAAGATCGGTAGAAATCACAAAGAAGAATCATGTGAAAAAAAGCATGTCATGATCGTGACACACATATCGCGGTCGTGACTTGTTAACCTTCACAACAGAAAGTTGCCAACCAAGTATTCACGGTCGTGACATACATTCGCGGTCGTGACCTTGACGGTTTTTCGATCAACTCTTCTCTTCTTTCAACCACTGGATAAGAACGATCAACCGCCATCAACTATTAAATGAAAAAACACCTTTTGGAAGTCAACCAATCATGAAAAGGTGCCTATCCATTATGGATGAGAATAAGACCTTTCATCCAATCACAATGAAGTGATGCAATCTTTCGCCAATGGACACGACTTTTCATTTGGATAGACGCAACTATGAGCGGATGACATTCAACCCGCGCGGTCATCGCGAAGCGCCTACCCCTTCAGAGATGGGGGCGTGGGGTTTTTAAAAAAAGAGAGGGATGTGATATGTTGTTTCCCAAATACGTTGGAAAGAAAGTAGTTGCTTAAAAAGTGTTTTTCAAGCTTAAAAGACCTGAGACCTAAATCTCTAGTCTATGTTATAGAGTCGCCACCCGGATAAGCTATTTCGGGAAAATTTATTACAGTTTAGATCCGTTTGTCTAATCCGTACCATAGAATAGAGATTCGGGTTTAGATGAGTTACCTATTTCATCATCATATGAGTTAAATTACTAATAGAAACACAATTATAATATTCGAACTAAACTAGATATTTTCAGTTTATGTTATATTTTATCACACATGCATAATATAGAAAATAAACACGTAGGGAATTTAAATGCGCCTAGTCTATGGGGGATTAATTACATCATTGGGTAGGGGGTTTTACAAATTGCCCAAATACATCGAGATCTAAGGGATACAATCGCCTAAAGTACATCGATATCTAACACACGTTACATTTGATTTCAAAATGAAAAGCGATACCCGAAGGAAATTAAATCCTAACATGCATCTATCCTAAACTACCTACATCCACAAAGGTTAGCGCAATTACGGCACATCACAAGTCATTGCAAGTATGTTCATTTTGATTTTTACGAGACCCGAGAGGTCTAATTTAAAACATCGAGGAGTTTGAAATTTCTTTTCCGTAAAAAGGGTTCATTTTATACACATAAGTTGTTTTACCATTTTATTAGTGAAAATGCCACATGTGAATGCTGGTCGGGTCGGTTATCCGGGAACTTTGGTTCCCTTCATCAGGGTTTTCTAACACACTTCATAATAACACCGATGAAAAATAAATCTAGGTTCAAAAGCGTAAATCACGGTGTTATTAAAATCGTTTCGAAGAGGAAACCGTTAGAGTCGATAAAATAATATCCCCACGAAGGGAAATCGACTTCGACCATCCAAAATCTTTTCAGTATAATCTCGGTTTCATAAAACTTTCACATATACGCGTTATATTACATAAAAACTCAGGTTTTAAGCTTGAATGATCACCACTGACCCTCTTGAACATAAATTGAAATTCAAAAATTTTACGAACCTTCTACCTGTATTCTACCTGGAAAATGATGCCGTTAACGATATCGGAATACCGTTAACGGCATTGCAATGTTGTTAATGGCATTGCAGAGGTAGAAATAGACAGTTTTCTGTTTTGTTTACATTTTACCTTTTTTGTACACCAAACACATACATATGATTCAAACAAGTAAAGCATGACTCTAGGAACTAAGAGGCTTACCCCATTACCTTGAATCCACTTAGCTAGGTCCACGAAAATCCCTAGAAAGTTCTCATTTCTTTGGTTCAGTTTGCAATTTTTGATGAAAAGAGAAGAGTAAATGTTACTCCTCGAAGGAAGTTAAACTTCCCGAATGTAGTCTTGTTAAGAGGAAGAAAGGAAGTGGAAATCCCTCTTCTCTCAAGCCTAGACTTTAAGGAAGTAAAAAAACCTGAAAATGATAAAAAGATAGACAAAGTAACCAAAACACCTCAAATGAGTGAAGGTGCTGGTTGAGAACACTTTAACCCAGTCCTATTGAGTTAGGAATCAGTAGAAATATTCTAATAAACTGTAAGCCTCGAAGATTGCCTAAGTTGTTAACACTCCCTCACTTTTCGAAAAGAGAAAACTAAACCTCAAGCTTGCTTAAACAACCCAAGATATCCCAAGTTCATGCCCTATTCATGAACTTAATCACTCAAGTTCTGGAAGTAGAAGGAAATGTGAGGTAAAAGGTGTTAACTTAGTTACCAAAACACTCAAAAAGCCTTAAGAGCACTCATGAGCATTCAAATGCCTCTCACTCTTGCCTAAAATTGAACTCTTTTTCTTACTGCTTTCTTACACGAAAATGAGCTCCCCTCTCTCTGAAACTCAGCTTCCCTCTAAAAGAGGGCCCCTTTCAATGCAAAGTCAACTTAGGGTAGGTTAGGCAATGCTTTCACTTATTACTTTTTAAAGCTTTTTACATGATCCCAGGTGAAAGGGAGAATGCCAAATCCTAGGAAAGGAGTGTGAATCTGGATTTGCAGAAACATCTTCGAGCATGTGGGGGGAGTGGCTTTTTGGCCTGAAATTGTAGAAAGCGCAATTTTGGTTCTGCTACCGCTGCGATATCGTTAATGATATTGGTGATATAGTTAACGATATCATCAATATCGTTAACGACATTGCGATGTCGTTAACAACATTGCATTGCCAGACTGGGCCTTTTTCTTAAATTTTGGGCTTTCTAAAGGGGAGGGACCAAAGAAACAAGGCAGATGATTTCTAGATGAATTCGGGGACCCTGCAAAATGTAAATAAAAGTTAAAAAGGGAAAAAAAATTACATCTTCATCATAGAACTCGCGAGTCGGGAGTAAAATCCTGTACTCACAAGCTGCCTCTTGTGGGATCACTACTGATATGAAATCAGTATGGTCCCTCGATTGAAAGAGCAGCGGGGTTTTAGAGATAATACCTACTCGATCGTAGTTGGCACTCTTCAGGATGACGGTTGAAAGCTTTCATCTTTATGCGGTGCTTTTAGGGATTGGTTTCTCCATGCCCCTTGTGATTTGCCCGTTTGGATATGATTTCCCCCTTGAAGGTTGTCCTTTTGCTCGTTAATGCTACCGGAACTATCATGTGCCTCCGTCCTTCTTGTTGAGGATCCCACGCGTAGGCGGTGGAAGGCCCGCTAAAAATGTGGATGGGGACAAGGTCCGAGGAGACTTGAATTGTGGAAAGTTCATTGACTATAAAAGGTTAAAAGATTGCGAACTGTAGAAAGCTTATCGATGTAGAAAGTCATGAAAGTTTGAACTGTAGAAAGTTCATTGACTATGAAAAGTCATGAAATTTTGAACTGTAGAAAGTTCATTGACTGTAAAAAGTTAGGAAATTTTTAACCATAGAAAGTTCATTGACTATAAAAAGTTGGGAAATTTTGAACTGTAGAAAGTTCGTTGACTGTAAAAAGTTTAAAAATTTCAAACTGTACAAAGTTCATTGACGGTAAAAAGCCAAGAAATTTTGAATAGTAGAAAGTTCATTGCTTGTAAAGAATCCTAAAATTTTGAATTGTGGAAAGTTCATTGACTGTAAGAAGTTGGGAAATTTTGAACTATAGAAAGTTCATTGACTGTAAAAAGTCAGGAAATTTCGAATTGTAGAAAGTTTATTGACTGTAAAAAGTCAAGAAATTTTGAACTATAGAAAGTTTGTTGACTATAAAAAGTTAAGAAATTTCTAACTATAGAAAGTTCATTGACTGTAAAAAGTTGGGAAATTTCAAACTGTAGAAAGTTCGTTGACTGTAAAAAGTTGGAAAAATTTCAAATTGTAGAAAGCTTGTTGACTGTAAAAAGTCAGAAAATTTCAAACTATGGAAAGTTCGTAGACTGTAAAAAGTCAGGAAAAGGTTTGAACCGTAGAAAGTCCATTAATTGTGAAAAGTTGGAAAATTTTGAACTGTAGAAAGTTCGTTGACTGTAAAAAGTCAGGAAATTTTGAACTGTAGAAAGTTCGTTGACTGTGAAAAGTTAGAAAATACATGAGAATGTAATGTATGAATGAATGTTTTAATTTCTTGATTGAGATTGTTGAAAGCAAAAAATTTTTGCCCCTTCAATCAAGAATTAAAATATGTATGTGTAATAGTTAACTCGGGTCGCGTGACTGAGTTTCGAAACTGTTTCATGAGGTGATTTTTATAGGATCAAAATACATTATAGATGGATTTTTTGGGTTGAAAATAAAAGAAATGGGTTGGGCCAAAAGATAATGTCGTTAACGACATTCCAGATTTCAAAATAAAACCTAACTTTTCTCCCCTTTTCTTTCTTCACTGAAAAATAACCCCTTTTCTCCTAAAATCGAATATTCTTCGCTTCTCCCGCGAAGATGTTGTGCATGATCAAGTCTCGCAACCTGAAGGCAATTTCTTCCTCTTCCCTCTATGCTCATCCCGACATCCCTAATTTAAAAAAATGCTCGGTGGCGGAGGCGTGAGCTCTTCGAGGGTGCGATTCACCTCATAGATTTTTGATTTTTTAATTTCCTCTAGTGTACTTGTGGCATACTAATCTTCTCTTTTAAACAAACCAGCATGGGGAAGCGAGCTCGAGCTCACCAAGTTGACTCGCAAGATCGGACGCATCACGTCCCTGACTTCGTGGAGGGTCACTCCACAACCCACCTGGAGACAGCTTTGTCCCTGATGGCGAGGGTTAGGAAGCACCATGTACGCACATTGTAGCAGAACCCCGATACCATGACCTTTACCCCAGAGGACACCACACACGTAAGCATCCCCCCTTAGTTTCCTGTTTGATGCAGTTAGCTTCTTGCCTTTGACTTTTATTTTATCTTATCAGGTTCCCTGGGCTGACGTGAAGGGCTACATTCACCACTATCTATCTGCACGTGATATGATCATTACGTAGAAAGGAGCAGCTGAGGTGATCCTATTTGCAATTTTCATACAAACATATATATTTATGAATGCATGTTGATGTTTTTATTTATTTGTCATATGTTGACGTTCTTGTAAGTGTTTATGTTATGATGCATGCTTTCGATCGTAGGCATTGATCTCCGTGGAGCACAAGAACTGTTTGAGGGCCCAGGAGCTTTCATGGACCTAGGGTCTGAGGATCAAGGAACTGGAGAAGCAATTATCCCAGTCCCAGAGATTTGCGCTTTAGGTGGAGTCAGGTGGGAGTCACTCGAGGATGCACGGAGGGTCTTCTTCCCGCTCCAGCATGCATCAGGGCCGATCGAGGAGCAGAGATGTGGAGGAGGACAACCACATTACCGAGACCACGAAGGAGGAGGACGAGGAGGACTCATCCTTAATTTAGATTTTCCTGCTTTTCTTTTAGTTACTTTCTTTAATCGTAGGGATAAAACTTATTGTAGCTTTTCGACGCTGCTAACGCCTTTCGCATAATTTCACACTTTTAGTTCAAACATTACCATTGAATTGATATGATTAGAATACTTGACGTTGATTTTTCAGTAATTTCATCACTTCGTTATCCCTTATTCAATTCAAAACTGCCCCATAAACTGAACTCTAGCCGAAATTGCGCTTTCAACTAACCATTGTAGCTATAATATCGTTAACCATATGAAAAAATTTGTCTGCTAAAAGATATAGACAAACTTCCAGAAAAGCAAAACCATTAATGACATCACGATATCGTTAATGATATCGTAATATCGTTAACTATATTGCAAAGCCATTAACGATATTACCTAATATCGTTAACGGTATTGCATAATATTGTTAACGATATTGCACCAAAATCCAGCCTCTGCTTTCTTTCGCCATTCTTTTCTAATGGCGTCCCATAACCAGTAACTCCGGGCTTTCCTACGCACATTGAAGAACCTTGATTGGAAGAAACTCGAAAGATTTGGGTTGTGGGGGCTTCGGTATCTTGATTTCCAACCCATAAATACGACTTTAGTTAGGGTTGCCGCTTCCTTTTGGGATCCAACTACCCAAATTTTCCTATTTTCTCACCAAGAGTTATGCCCAATGATTGAAGAATATCAGGCCATCCTTAGGATTCCCTGCTCACGAGCTTTCTCCTTAGCGGTCCTAGCCTACCACTTTGGTGTCGAGAACCTTCCCTCTGGGGTTTATGGAATTTGGATTCTGCAGCCCCGTTTCTTGCTCATCTGCCATCTTCGGGAGGATTTTTAGTTGATAACATGCTCGATTGGTGTATTGGAGCCCCTAGAGCTCACCTTGCTTGGCCATTCATGGTAGCACTACTTCTAATATCGGAGTTCATTTGTGGGGTCGACCACGTCAATGATTGCTTCACGCTTCTCGAGGTAAGCCCACAATGACCATTTATTTACTTCCCTCATTTTCCACTTTTCTAAACAGGGTCAATCCCAGGTTTGGCTATTGGAGAAGCTTTCCCTAATTGGTGATCCCCGGGGGAACCCTTCTTATTATTAACCCGTCACTTATAACAAGCGGGGGCTAACAACCAAGGGGCATTCCCGGATGGCTGAGCATGACTGGTTCATGATTTTTAGCCGACTTTCTGATGACCAGATCCGCTGGCTTTACCCCTGGTGGGTGACCACTCATATCGTAATTCTGATCCACGTGGATGGGATCTTCCTGATGGGCTTGTATCTTTCCACGTATTATTCACCCAACCGCATATGTAGGTAGTACGGGAGGAGTCAGAGGATACTGTGTAGTATATATTCTTCCCGCGTTTTTGAGTGGCATCATTCCTGGCCGGATAGGCTACCAGTCTTATGGATTTAGCATGCCGAATTCGCTCGTCTGGATTACGGAGTGACCGAGACTACGGAGATGGGAAAATTCTATCGCGGATGGCTTGCAGTGATCTAGCCCTTGACAGATCCTGAGTAGTGTGCGTGGGTGACTCGTAAGTGGTCAAGGGAGGAAGATGGCTTGAGCCCTTATGGCTGAGGATAGAGCCAGCTCGATAACTTGGTCTAGAATGATGCTATTTTAAAAGAAAGAATGAAAATTAATCAACTTTTGCTTAGAATATACAAATGTGGTATAATTCTATCGGATTTGTTTATCTTTTCTTTTCCTAAGTACAAGCTACGAAACTAATTGTGTTGTAGAATGTTTGTTGTTTACTTGTGACATTTCAACCATTGGTGGCGTTTATACATTTTCATAAACTTACGCATAAACATTTTTAGCAGGAAATCTTAACTTTATTGATGAAATAAGTCAAAGTACAAATGTTTTGAGTGATCTGACTCTTGTCATTAACTAGCCCTCTCAGGTTTTCTAACTAATGAATTTATTCTTCACTCATTGTCCTAAGTTTTACCTGAATCGCCCTTTCGGGTTTTCAATTCAGTGGAATATCTTATTTTGCATAATGAAAGGCTCTAATTTTTTCTTAACCAACTAAGTGTTAGCTGACGGGCTTATTTACATATATTTTTTTTTTTTGCTTTTTACTACTTTTCTAGATTTATTTCTTTTCCTAAATGTGGTAGCGCTTAAGTCTATCTTGATTTATGGGGTTGATGAACTCGTTGTTGTCTATGTCAATGATCTTGATTGCCCCTTTGCTTAGCACCTTCTTGACTACAAACGAACCTTCCCAATTAGGCCTGAACTTCCCTCTGACATCCACATTTGATGGTCTCAGCTATTTTAGTACCAAGTATCCTACTTTCAAGGGTTGCTTCTAGTGTTTGACTTTGCTATTGTATGCTCTGGCCATTTGTTGTTGATATATCTGGAGATTATCTGAGGCTTTGAGGCGATGTTCATTGATCAAGTTGAGCTGTTTGAACATAGCTCTGGCCCATTCAAACTCCCCTAACTTGGATTCGAGGGCTGTCCTTAAAGATCCCACTTCCATCTCCACCGGCAAGACCACCTCCATTCCATATACTAGTGAGAATGGAGTTTGATTTGTGGGAGTCCGAATGCTCATCCTGTAGCCCCAGATTGCAAAAGGTTGCTTATCTGCCCAATCTCGATGAGTGGTCACCATCTTACTTAGGATCTTCTTTATGGACTTATTGGCCGCCTCCACTGCCCCATTAGCTTGTGGTCTATATGGTGAAGATTGATGATGCTCAATACCGTATTGCTCAATAAGCTCTACCGTTACCCCTTAGAATTGAACTCCATTATCTAAAACAATGTGATGAGGGATCTTATAACAGGGTGAAGATATGTTTCTCTATAAACTTGGCCATTTTCTTGGCGGTGATATTGGAGTAGGATTCGGCTTCCACCCACTTAGAGAAGTAACGATGGCCACTATAATGAATCTATGGCCGTTGTTGGAGTAGGGGAAAATCTCTCCAATTATATCGATCCCCATGCCAAGAATGGCCAAGGAGTAGATAAATTGTGGAGATCCAAGGTAGGTAAATGGCCGAGATCCCCATAAATTTGACACTGATGACACTTTTTCACCTTTGCCACCCAGTCTACGACCATAGTGGTTAAATAATAACCTTGATGTTGAATCATCTTGGCCAGAGCTAAGACATTCATATGTGGGACACAATATCCTATGTGCAGATGCCTGATGATGAGCATAGCCTCTTTCTCAATCAAGCAACGGAGCTACAAACCCTTTGGAGTACGTCAAAACAAATCATTGTCAATAAGTATGAATTGGACATCCAAGCGATGGAGGGAAGTGCACTCAGAGTCCGTGGCACCCTCAAGATAAACTCCATTTCTAAAAAACTGGACTATATCGAAGTACCAACAACCCGAGTCCGAGTCCTCATCAACTATCACTGCTCTACAATAATAAGGCTCCTTGCCGATTGAAGCACCAATGATTTGATGGGTTGGGTCTGGGGCCATTCCCACATAGAGGCAAAGTGGTAAGGGAATCTACCATTTGGTTATCCTCTCGTAGAACATGGAGAAATACACATTTATCAAACTTGGCAGAGGTTTCCCAGACTGCTTCCAGGTAGGGGCGAAGTGACTCCTCTTTGATCTCCCAATCATAGGTTACTTACTGAATTACTAAGGTTGAGTCTCCGATGATTGAAACCTCTTTGGCTTTCACTTTCCCTAGTGCTTCTAGGCCAAATAGACATGCTTTGTACTCTGCCCAGTTATTCCTGACTGAGAATTCCAAATACTTTGATAATGGAATAACCTCATTGTGGGGTGTGATAAAGACCATTCCCAGGCTTGCCCCTTTGCGATTCATGGCGCCATCGAAATACATGGTCCATTCCTTCTTTAATTCTTACACCAAGGATAGCTGCTCATTCGGGAACTCAAGGTTCTCCACATAATCGGAGTCCATGGCTTGATTGGCTAGGAATTCAGTGACTACTCCGCCTTTGATGACTTTCCTGGTGATGTGCTCGATGTCGAATTCAGAAAGGATTAATAACCATCGGGATAGTTTTCCTGCCAATGTCGGAGATTGGCACAAGTACTTCATGGGGTCAACTTTAGCCACCGCATAAACCTTGTAAGATTGGAAGTAGTGGCGTAACTTCTTAGTTAGCCATACCATTGTCGCACAAATCTTCTCCACCATCGTGTAGTGGGTCTCATATTCCAACAACTTCTTACTTAAGTAGTATATTGCATGTTCCCTCTTATCATCATGCTCTTGCACAAGCATTACCCCTATAGAGGACTCCTCAATGGCTAAGTAAAGGATAAGAGGGCGGCCTGGGATAGGAGGTTTCAGAACGGGAGGGTTGATTAAGTACTGCTTGATCCTCTCAAATACGATCTGGCACTGGTCATTCCCTACCAATGGTTGATATTTTCGTAGGCGTTTGAAAATAGGCCCACAGATGGTAGTCAGGCGGGTAATGTACCTGCTGACATACTGCAAGGATCCTAAGAATGATCGCACTTCTTTCTCTATCTTTGGAACGGGAATCTCCCTTGTGGCTTGGCTTTTGTCTGGGTCCATCTCTATGCCCCTTTGACTCACTATGTACCCTAGTAGCTTCCTTGATGTGACCCCAAATACACACTTCTTCGGATTCAAGCGAAGGTTATGTTTTTCAATCTTGGTGAGAAACCTATCGAGGATGGCTGGATGCTCTTCCCGAGTGTTGGATTTGACGAGCATATCATCCACATACACTTCAACTTCCTTGTGGATTAAGTCATGCAATAGGGTAGTGGCGGCTCTTTGATAGGTTACCCCGGCATTTTTCAACTCGAAAGGCATGACCTTGTAGCAATAAACCCCCCACTCGGTGATGAAGGCGGTTTTGATCTTATCTTCAATAGCCATGAGGATCTGATTATAACCCGAGAAACCATCCATGAATGAGTACATTGTAGCCCGAGTAGCACTGTCAACTAAGACGTCAATATGAGGCAAAGGGAAGTCATCTATTGGCGAAGCCTTATTCAGATCTCGAAAATCTACACATACCCAAACCTTCCCATCCTTCTTCGTAACCAGGACAATGTTAGCCAACTAGGTAGGGTACTCCACCACCTCTAAAAACTTGGCTTCTATCTACTTGGCTACTTCCACTTTCACCTTCTTAGCCCACTCAGGTAGCAATCTCCATAGCTTTTGCTTGACAGGTTTGACTCGTGGATCGATTGGGATTCTGTACTCGGTGATTTCCCTATCTACCCCTAGCATGTCTTCATAAGACTAGGAGAACGCTACCACTTGTTTTCTAATTACTTTTGTTATCTCACATTCTTCCTTAGGAGTCCGATCACTTGAAATCATCACCATTTTAGGTGATTAATCCATACAGAAATTAATTTCATGCAAAGAAGTATCAGTTATGCTAATAACATTATGTAGATGATAATGAAAATGCATGCTGCCATATGGCGAAACATCACACAAGTAAGCAAAGTTTGGATTCATTGATTGAAATGCCTTATAGGCTGAATTATTCACATAAAAAACGTTTCCAATATTAAAAATTACGTCGTTAGCATCATTCTCCTCCATAGGTGAAGGGTTTTCAACGGTCACAGTAGCTGGCTCTAGGAGAGTGGGCTCAGCAAGGGTGGTCTTCTTCTCCTCGGCGATGGCCTTGGTGATGATCTCTGCAGCTACAGCTAGCTGATCCTTAACGCTTCCCTCCTTCTTCTTCATTAGCACTATGAGGGACTTTGTGATGGCCTCGATTGCATCCTGGACTTCGTCTTCCATGGGTTCATATTTAGGTTCGTCTTCCATAAACATCTTGGCCTTCCCTTTGTCCTTGGCAGCTTCCATAACTACTTCTAGAGCCTCAACCTACACTCCTCCCATTATGACTCCTTTCAAGTTATCCACTTTTTCTGAGTCATCCATAGACTCGATGATAGGAGCCAACATACACTCTGTAGCAAAATCGTATACATCCCCAAAGATTTCAAATCTTGGCACAAATTCATTACCCACTAGCATGGGCTCATCATCCCCCAAGTATTGCTTTCCTCCTTCAATGGCGCACGCGCTGACCATATTACAAAAGGATGGTCGCTTGTACTTATAGATCTTATGCTTAGGGGTGAACCCTAATCCATCTCTAGGGGTTAACAAAAGAGGGTCAATAGCCTCCACTATACCCTGATGATATTTTCCGAGTCCTTTCCCTTGAACAAATCCCTGTCTCTTCATGATTCTTTTAAGACCTGTCGAGAAATAACGGTAGCTCATGGGGATCTTCTTCTTCTTCTTAGCCTCTTCTTCATGGCCGATCATGGCCACCCTTAATTCTCCTGGCCCTTGCTCTGCAAATGCTACAGCTACCATCATGGACTCCTTATCTGCTTCTACAGTGACTGGTTTTCCTTGATGAACCAGCTTAATCTTCTAGTTGAGAGTAGAGGGGACAACGCCCAGAGCGTGAATCCACGATCTGCCCAACAGCAGGGAATAAGAAACTGGTATGTCCAGCACCATAAATTTCACCTCTGACTTCACTCCATTCACTATTACAGCTGTATTGAATGTTCTGACTACTACATTCTTGGAGTCATCATAGGCCCAGATGATAGTATCCGACCTCTCTAACATATCTTCATTTAGCCCTAGGTGAGGTACACTTTCAGATGGCAAAGATTTAAAGTAGATCCTCGGTGTGGCAGAGCACATTTCAATCATTGAAGTGGTCGGTGTGGCCTCCATCTCCATCAACTTTTATACTAATCCTCGGTGATGTGTATCAAAAAAGTGCAGAAGTTACCAAATACTGTACTTAGATTGAGTGCTCTTGAGCTGGTTGACCAAGGGGTCGACCTCCAGCTCATCTTCATTAACTACCGGGGGTAGGGGTTGCTTTGTATTATCCCTGGTAACTTCTTCAGCTGATGAATTCCCGAGCTGGATGGGATTGTTCCAGAAAACTCGACCACTACGAGTCACTCTCAACACTCCATTTTCTATCACCCTTGATTCGGTGAGCATCTACCACGAATACTGTGGTTGCTCTTTCCTTCTCTTTGCATTTTTTAACTAGTAAGAGTCCAGGTTGATTGGACCCTTACCATACACAATCTCCTCTACCTCTACCTGATGGGCGCCAACCTTCTCTCCCTTCCGACGAGACATTAATATATACCCATCAAGATCAATGGGTTTCTCCTTCACCATTGACACCTCCAGCTCTTCCTCTTTCTCCTTTGCTCTGTCAGTAATGCACTCAGACTCAAACAAATCATAATCATCTGCCACACTCTCCATAGACATTGGGACTAATCCGATAGAATTTTCCCCAAGAGACGACTAGGCGAGCATATTAAGGACTTGGTTTGAGGGGATCCTAGTTCCAATGATAGAAATGCGGTGATCCCATTCCCTGAGGTACCACTCAATATCGAGTCTAGTTTGGATGATATCAATAAAGCCCAAGTATTCATTTTGGGCCAAGCGATCTCGAATATCTGGCTGTGCCCCTTCAATGAACATTTTCATGAGCAGGTCAGTGGTTGGCTTATTTTTTTATCACAACTTGGAGGGATATCTATCTCTATGCATAAGCCTTGAATGGTTCGTACTCATCTTGCCTGCAGGCCCCCAAGTCCCTCATACCCAACTTAGGCCTCTCCATGAACAAAAGGCTATCCCAAAATGCTTGAGACACATTCCCCCAATTCTTCCTTGTGATTGGCGACAGGTTCATAAACCACTCGCCCGTTGTTCCAGTTAGAGAGCAAGGGAAAAGTGTGGCGAGCATCTCATCCGAGAGTCCCTGGGCTTGCATGAATGCCCCAAACCTGATGATATGAAAAGATGGGCCCTCACTTCTATCATATGTGGGCATTTCCCCTAAGGTAAAACCAGGGCAACTGCACTGCATTCTTCCTCCAATCTGTGAGGAACTAGCTTCTTCTTCCATGGGCGCATCCGGTGCTCTCCAATCATCAATGACCATGATGAGCTCCCCATTACTAGCTTGCGCTACCAGCCTCAACACCTACACCTCTGGAAATCCTGAATCTATGGCGCAAATTCGCTTACCAATCTCATTTGCCAACTATTCGCCACTTTTCTACTGATAAGTTTAATAACTTTTTCGCAAAGAGTTTGGCTATATATCAACAGTGCTAAAAACTTGTTCACAAAAAATATAGGTATTGTTAGTACCTCTTATCAAATAGAAAAATGATGATAACTACAAGTATACAATTGCGATGTAGTTTTAAAAGATATCAATCCCACAAGGAAGGACTGGCTCTAAAGATTAAATAGAGAAAAAGGATAAGGAAAATAATATGTATTGATATTTTTGGATAGGAGGGTTAGAATGAAGAATGAGTAAATATAGATGTGGAAGATTAGAGACTCTAAATACATAGATTTTCACTACGAACAAGTATAGCAGAGAAAACATGCAAGTTCAACAAAGATATTACGACGCACTATACAAATTTAACAAACCCGG
The DNA here is from genome assembly GCA_949673415.1 of Euphorbia schlechtendalii. Lineage (NCBI taxonomy): Eukaryota > Viridiplantae > Streptophyta > Magnoliopsida > Malpighiales > Euphorbiaceae > Euphorbia > Euphorbia schlechtendalii. The sequence continues at coordinate 416 of CATIWQ010764711.1, read as the reverse complement.
GTCAACACACTCAGATGTTCAATGATTTGCCGCAGAGCAACACATGAAATAGCTTTTCTAATCTTAGCGCAAACGAGATAAGACTATTATATAAACATGGACAACGTCAATACTATGCTTAGTACGGGTCGCTCTCACATTGCCACATTTAGCAAGTTACCATTCCAAAAATGTTGGCTCACTAAACAGCATTATATCACAGATCCAATGATTATACACGATATTGTTAACCCCGAAACTACTCTTAAAATTAACATGAAAACATATAACTTGATTAACATAAAAGACTTAGCACGAAATACGCATTATGACACATAGACATATCATAAACTTTGAAATAGAAAGTATAAGTAGAAAGTAAAGAAAAGTTGTAAGGTATGCAAGTGAAAGCTAAAGTTGATCAAACCGTATCCACT
>CATIWQ010764474.1:0-25530 GCA_949673415.1 Euphorbia schlechtendalii | reverse complement strand
TAAATCCTTAAACAAGTTTTCCCTGACATAATTATCACGTTATTAGAAAGAACTCAAAATCCAGGCAGCTAAAACCATAACCATAAACTTTATTGAAAAAGGCCCAAACTAAAAGTAAAATTAGTGAACACTAACCTCCTCATATCTCTTGATACGATTCCACTCTGTCAAATGTCAGGACAAAGCTCGAGCGTTCGTAATAGTATCAAGCACCAAATCCATGTCTTGTAACGAAATTCGATTTTCCAAGGCTTTGATTTGGAGCTTCAACGATTGAATCTTGCCAAGTAATAACTCCCACTTGCGAATCCACAGCTGCTCTTCCCGCAGCCATCTCTGCTCTTCACGGAGCCATCGTTGCTCCTTACGGAGCCATAAGATGTCTTAACGATAAGAAGAAGAAGAATCGGGAGCAAAAGATGAACAGCAAATTTGAGAATTGGAAAAAGAGAGTGAAATCGAAGGCTTAAAGATTGGCAGTGAGATGGCATCTGAATCTTCGGCATTGCCTTTCTGATTTGCAAAAGCCAGAATCATCGTTTTCCTTGATAAAGAAGGATTGATGAACTTTGAAGGGGATTTAGGTATTTTTCAAAGAAACCACGAAAAGAGGGAGAGGAGATGAGAGAAAATTTGTTATTTATATAATTTTTTAATGAATTTTTAATTTTTTTAATTAATATTTTCCGTCAATTAACTAGCGTGAGATTTCCCGCCCATCAAGTTTTCACTATTCGCAGTGTTTTTCTCAACAGTTAAACTAAAAGTGTTGCGATGAAAGTGTATTTGATCAACAAAAATATCTATTGCAACACTTTTTAAAATGTGTTTCAAAAAATTCTTTTTTTCTTCAAAAATCGCATCACTTCAATGCAATACCAGCCATTCTAGTTGTGACAGGCCATCTATGGCGTAGTGACATCAACAAGTTGAATGATGAGAGGACATCATTCAAGTTGGAGAGAAGGGTTCCATCAAACTTTTCAATAAATAATTTAAACTGATTTTTAATCAAGAGAGAATGTTAGAATCTGATCACAAAACCAGTAAAAAGTTATATTAAATATTATTTAAATTAATTAGGATTAGATTTATTTTATTAATTTGAAGGGGGTGGCAGTGACAAGGCCTGGGCGACTGTTTACCAAAAACACAGGTCTCCGCAAAGTCGTAAGACCATGTATGGGGGCTGACGCCTTCCCAGTGCCGGAAGGTCAAGGAAGTTGGTGACCTAATGACAGGGGAGCCGGCGACCGAAGCCCCGGTGAATTGAGGAGGGGAGAAGGAGCAGACATCGAACGATCAATTTCTATTTCTTGTTATCATGGAATTCGTCATCAAGATGGATTGCCCTTACGCGGTCAACGAACTCATACTAATGCCAGAACTTGTCGCAAGCTAATTCGGATTCGGAAATGAAAGAAGTCTACCGAAGTCCCTTGGTAAGCTTATAAATAGGCTATTTTATTTAATGTAGTGTGCCAGAGGTGCCATGAATACTGCATTTGCAGTATGCTTCTCCAAATTTCCTGATTCATATTTATTCTCTATATAAAGCTAACAAGTAAAGGTAATATCTTTTGAATTGTCATATTGACTCCTGATGTCCACAACAATATCTTCATCAATATATGTTTTTTAGAAAGGAAAACTAGTTATGCCCTAAAATTTGACATTCGTTGAAACCACTAGTTTCTATAATTCATATACTTTCAAACCCTTATGCCCTTGAGTAAATCCAAAAAAGATTTCTTTATGTGCTCGTTCTGCTAGTTTATCTTTCATATGCAATACCCTGTAAAAACATAGTGAACCATAAACATGGAAATTGTCATAGTTAAGAACATAAAAGTGAAACTTCTCATAGGAAGACGACATCACATGAGAAATTTTGTTGGTAAAACATTGATAATGCTAGTGGGATGTAAAACTACCTCTCCCCAAAACTTTACTGGTAAGTGAGATGTGAACATTATAGCTCTAATTACTTCCATGAGGTGTTATGCTTGCACTCTACAACTCCATTATGTTGTGGAGTATAGTTGCAACTCTTTTGATGTATGATGCCTCTATTGTGAAAAATCCTGTAACATTGAGAATTTACAAATTCCCCCTGTTGTCACTTCATACAACTTGAACCAGCGCAGAATAGTGTGTTTGTGCCAAATTAAGAAAGTTCTCCAAAGTTTATGACACTTATGATTTCCCTTTGAATAGATACAACTAAGTAATTCTTGTGTAATCATCTACAATCATAAGAAAATAACATGTACCATTTAAGGTAAGCACCTTACAGGGCCCCCACACATCTAACATGGATCATCTATTATATGCAAGTAGTGTTTAATTAACTCTTATTAAAAGAAAAGTGTTGTTTGGCTTGCGGACACAGTTCAATAAAAAGAATTACATTCAATATTTATATAATTTATTCAAACTGTTTAATGAGACACGTGCCAATCTCAAATTCCAAGGATCTACATCTTGTGCCTTACATTGACTTATTGCTGGTAGTGTATTACAATGATAAATTGAACTCAAAATGTCTCTATCAACAGAAGACTTGTCTAATAGCTGCAATCCAATTCCAACAACAAGCCAACCAATAGTCTTGATTTGTTTATTTCTCTAGTCTTGCAAACTGAATTAATTAGCATTCAACATCTTAATCCCTATATCCCTTGATAGTTGACTGACTGACATCAGCTTATATTTGAAATCTGGTATCCACTGGACATTTTGTAATGCAAAATTCTCATATATATCAATGTTTCCAATAAATTCAATAATCTTTATACTTCTACCAGGTAGATTCACACAGTGTTTTCTTTCATATTTATGCATCTTAGAGAACAATTGGCTTTGATGACACATGTGGCTTCTTGCTTCGCTATATACAATCCATTTACATTGAAAAGTTGGATTTTTACTTGAGAATTAATCCAGCAAAAGCACCAAAATCTGAACTGTGTTGTTGTATAGGTGACTCAGGCAATATTTTTTACCTTTCATCAGCTTGACATACATTTCTTGGAACATTTTTTAACAGCATACTGATCCATCACATCTCTCTTTCTTTCACGAATCATGTAATTCTCCACAGAGAAACCGTGATTATCATGTGAACTGTATGTGTTAAAAGTCTTACCTCTTGTTCTTTGTTTGATACGAATTTCCCATTAATCTAGATATCCCATCAATTTGAAGCAAGTTATCGCATTTAAGCACGCTCTTGTCTATTTTTTGCACTATTAAAGTTGATCGTAGTAGCTGTATTCGAAGAACTAGGTACTACATTAACGATTTCCATAATTCTTGTGTTTGTTAGCTCACTTTGCATCTCAATCCTACATATCATTAAATAAATCTTGTCCAAGCTAGGTAATAACTCCATCAACAAAATTTGATCTTACGCATGATCAAAATTAGGCTAGAGTCCCATGAGGAACTGCATTAGCTTGTCTTCTTGCTCTTGATATGTTATCCTATCAAAGGCATTGCAATCACCTACCTTAGTATGCCACACACTTACAATGAGGCATTAATCTCAAGAGTAGTATTTCATCCCACATTCTTCGAAGTTGTTGAAATATTGCAGTGCAGCCATATCTACTTACTGTAACATAATTATTACTCTCTTGATGTCAAAAAGCATCAGGTCAATGCACTCGCAAAACTTGTGCTCCAACGCCTTCCATAACTCCCTAGAGGTATTCACATATGTGCACCTGCTAGATCTTTAGATATATTGTATTGAGCACCCAAGCTGTTACCAAACAATCTTGCTTATTTCTCTTTCGAAATGTTGTTGATCCTTCTTCCATCTCTTTCTCATCTTTTGGCACATAATCCTCCTTATCTTTTGTTGTTAATTCTCTCAAAAATGAATTTTTCGAAGCAAGATAGTTATTGCTACCTAGGATTCACTTAATTAAAATATCTTCCCTTCGCATCATCATTGTCTTCATCAAATTGATCTATTTGTTCCTTGTCATAGCTCTGATACAGTGAAATGTGGTCAAGAAAGCTTGAATAGATTGATGGGAAAAATCTCCGAAGTTTTAGTTGAATACAAGATAAGTATGGAGTTCTCTATTTATATCTAAGCTAGAAGGCTTGATTTTGTTCAAGCTCTGTAATAGAATATTCCAGCTAAGCATAATCAGTCAGCTAAGATGACAGCTAGGCATGATTAGTTAGCGAGTTTGTCAAAGCATCAGTAATTTGTTGCGGTTGCCTGTTGGTTCATGGTATGAGCTTGCATTCTATCTAGCTCACTTCAACATAGGAGAGACTATTAATTGATGAATTGATAGCTACACATTATACAAACGTATAGCTATATAGAAATGATGTGCATCTTGCGCATTAGAAAAATGATGTGTGATACAGACATCATTCTTCACATATTGAGCAGCCAATTGTAGGGTTAGATGTGCATTGATTGTAGGCAGCGCCTGGCACAACTACTCTACATGCTAAGACTTGGAGTCCCTCTATTTGAGTCTCAATCTATAGGGGATTTAGAATTCTAGTCTTTCAGGGATTAAATTTTCTAATCCCACTCAAACTGAGATTCCTTTTTTTTCCTACTCAAGTTTGGTGCTTAAGTTTTGGGATTGAATTTTATCTCGTGATTCTCTCTGTAAGAATATTTCTTTGGAGAAATTTTCAGTTAGAATTTTAAGTTGGCTAGACTTGCTTTTTAATTCAATCAGAATTTTCTCACCCAGGAGGTCTTTTTTTGTGAGCCAAGTGAGTTTAAACATAGTGGTTATTTTGGCATGTTCAGAGTATTTAAACTTGTTTTCCACAATAGAGGAATTTTAATTAAAAAAATTTTACCTTGTGCTTCCAATAATAACAACAAGAAATTAAGAAAAATTTCATCTCACTCCATCTAAATGTGAACTCAAGATCACAACTTCAACATCAACCACTGGACTACTAATACACTATATTTTAGAATAAAGTATCAATTAATTAATAAATCAGTAATATTCTGTACTCTGATCGTGAAAATGAATAGAACTAAAGATTTGGAAACTTGTGGCCATGTCTTTGCCTTGCTGCTTGAGAAATCCTAGACACAGACAAAACATAGGATTGGAATGATCTACAGGGTAGATCACGATTGTTCTTAGACTTTATGTCACCATATTCATAACATGGAATTGGGTATATTGTGTTGGATATGAATAACATCACATATCACTTGAATAAAAGTAATATGAGTATTGCAATGTCCAAATGAGTGAATAACAACTTATTTGAGAAATCATTTTATGCAAGATTGAATATAATAAACTATAGAAGAGGGTGTGAATTCAATTGAATTAGATTTATCCTATTCTTTATTTGTTTCGAAGAATAGTTTCTAGGCATGGCATAATATCTTTAATTTTGCAAGACGAAAAACAAAGCAAGTAATTTTCATATAACCCGAAAAACCCTTTTTTAAATGGAACTGAAGTGATATGAGATGTTTAGGGAATGGCATCCAGCCGAAGAGACAACTGACCCCTACTTTATTAAAAGGAAAATAAAGAGTTTTTACAAGATAGGAGAAAACAAAAAAAATCAAGCGAACCAATATTATATCGGCCTCATAAATCATGAACTAATAAATCAAACACGTGGAATTTCATCCCAACTTGTGTGAATTCCCAAGATTCAGCGTAAGCTGAAAGTGCATGTGCAACCCGATTTCCTTCCTTTCAAGTGTATTCAAAAGCATGTATTTATTGTTCAATAACATGAAAATACTGAAATTGATACGAATATTAGTTTATTTCTTTGGTTGAATGAATAACTGATATATAAGCATTTGTGAAATTGATTTTTTTTTTATTTTTTTTTGCACATTTTGTTTATTGGAACTTTATCTCGATTGTATCCGGCCTGACCCAGGTTTCACATTTGCCTATCGTGGGTAAGTTTTTCGGTGAGGATTTTCTACGTTCATAAAACTCAAACTTAAGATCTTATTTAAGTGATATCAAAATGTGAATTGATTTTTATTTACTCAAACAAATCAAAAACTGCAAAAAGCCAAAATAAAAAACCAACGAGTGAACCTATTGAAATAAATTAAATGTAAAGCAAGAAAGCTCTTTTTGAACTAAACTAAACAAGAAAAGACAAAGTGATTCTTATTTTCACTTTACCATAATATGGTGAAACCTTTTATCATTACCTACTCACTCATTTTAAACTTACTTCAATGACCTGAACAAAAAAAAGATAAATAAGACAGATTTTGATGCTTCATTTGATATATTTTTATATAAAATTTGATGATTTAAAAGTTATATTGTGATCCATATCATGTCATCAATATTTTATAAGTCAATCATACACATAATTATTTATTATAGATAACTTTTCCCATCAACTGGGCACTAAATTAATGTGTTTAATATCTTAAAAATTAAAAGAGTAAGTATAACCTCTTTGAGGTATGTATTAATAGGTTATTGTTTCTTTGTATTTTGTCAATACAACTAACATCTCTTTGTATTTTACTTCCATCAAACTAATACATCATTCTGTTAAAACTCTTCAATTTTTTATCTAAATAATTAACATTAAATATTTATTTTGATAAAATTACCCTTATTCCATTATTTTTTTCATTTTGCTTATTTTATAATACAAACATATTAGTCAAGTGGAGGGTATTTATGTATATTAATTTGATTAAATCCTACAACACATCTTTTTAGTAAATCATGTGAAACTGAAATTGTTCATTGATGATCACTACAACAAACAATATTATAATCTCGAATTTGACATCAAATTGTTAGTCATGAACAATTTTGAAACTAGTTTAAAATCCTATTGAATGCACACTACGTTCAATTTTACTTACTACATAAATTACATATTTACAATCTGATCAAGAAATGTACATATGCTTACCAGTTATCATTATTTCATTGAAAATTTGAAATGAGTAGTAGTTTTTGTTCAATGTGAAAACCGTTACGATGTAATGATTTCAAATTAAATAAATAGGGATAAATTTTTTCTTATATAGTTTGACAATTAGTATAACTTTGTATTTCAATTTAAATTTCTTATTTGTATGGAAGTTTTATTCACCATATTTATACCATTGTAAATGAAATTTTGCAATAGTGAATAAGGTCAGGGGCGGCCCTAGTGTAGAAGTCAATTAGGCATCCGCTTAGGATCCTAAAATTGAAGGCCTAAAAAACCTATATACATTTACATGCGATTGCTGATTAGTTAATAATTGCTATCGAACACTACACTTCCATTTATTTGAGACCTCATGATATACAATTTGGATTAGGATCCCATAATTATTAAGATCAGCTCTAATTGAGGTCTTAGCCTAGTATTTATGATGGAAGTTATAGATTCTAGAGATATCAGGTTCGATTCACATCCGGGATGGATTTGGGATTTTTCTTCCATTTAACGTAAGCCCTTTAAAAAGAAGAATTTTTGCAATAAAAAAGGTTGCAAATTTTCAACCATCGTGGAGTTTCAATGGCCATTAAGTCATCAAAGTAAGTTTTGGTATAATTTCAATTTCAACGAAACCATTCCAACCAGAATAAACAAAAATTTCAAGTTACTATATTATCAAATCATTAAGAAAAGTTAGATAATTCATAAAAAAGGAGTAATTTTTGTCAAAATAAATATGTAATGTTAGATTTATCGGATAGAAAAGTAAAGAACTTTAAAAAAGGATGTATTAGTTGGATAAAATCAAAACATAGAAAGGTGTTAGTTATATTGGCAAAACATAGGTAGGTAGTAGCCTATTATTACAAACGTCAAAGAGGTTATAATTATTTACTCGTAATAAAAGGAAATTGAAATAAATGACCTGTTTGGCAAACTTTTTTAATTGCTTACCCTATAACTAATTCCTTGCATTCTATGACATCTTCTAAGTTTTGTTTTTACCTTTGTACGTTATATATAAACATGTTTGACATCCATTATTATGCATTTCTCTTAATATGTTTTCCTTTGCTGCGCTTATTTTCTTTTCTTCTCTCTTCACCGATTTTGCTCGTCTCTGATTTTGCTGATCTGATTTGTTTTCAAATTCATCTTTTCGTTTAATTAAAATTTTCTCCTCTCTGCAAATATCATCTTCTTTGTATTAGGTATTTTTCGATTTTTTATTTTGGAATTGTGATTAGGTTTATATTTGTTTAGATTCGATTTTCATTTTTGAATCCCTACAAAATGGTTTGTGTTCCTGTTTTGCTATATTGTTATGGATCTTGAACTGATGATTTCAAATTTGTTGGATAGAGTCGTTGGTGTTGCGATCTCTAGTTCATCAACTTTTGATAAGTTTGAGCATAAATCAGAAATTAGAAGTTTTGAAAATTGAATTTCAAGTTTCTGTTAGAGATCTTACAATGGAAATCAACAGTGCTAGTTTCTTTTAATTTTTTGTTTCATGTAAATCTCGAAGTGTTTTTCTCAATAATTATCCTTTGTGTATCACTAAATTGTAGTTGTTCCTACTATTGTTGGAGGTAATCTATGTTTTTCATTCTTATTTTTTTAATTCTGAAAATATTCTTTCGCATCTAGTATCAATCTGGTTTGTTTCTTGTATAAGATTATTTATTATGTCCTACATGTGTCCTACCACGTAGCTACTAGATTCTACATAATTGTGTTTTGTCATTTTTTTAATTTTTATTATTTGTATTAGTTTTTTATTCGAGTCGTGCTTTTCTTGCTACCCTATCATGTAGCTACCGGCTTTCAACCAAATCTTGTTGTTTCATTAAATACTTTGCTTTTTTTTTATTTAAATCTTTATGATGTTTTTCAAATATGTTTGAAAATAAGTTGTAATGTACTTTTAAGTTGTTTTCATACTTGTTTATTGTTTTTAAGTCATCTTTTATTAGTTTTATAGTTTATTTTGTGTTAAAAGTATTACAATTTTTTTTTGTTTTCTACTTTTCTACCATGTTCCTACCAAGTAGCTACCTAATTCTACCATTTTTTATTTTCTTTTTGTTGTTCTCATATAATTGTATAAGTATTATCACAGAGTAATGGTTTTAGGTTATCCTACTATGTGCCTGCAAGATTCCTAGCAGATTATGTTGTTTTAATACACTTAGGCTCTTTTGATTTAAATCTTGTAAATTTTTGACAAATCTATTTTTAAATAAGTTTTAATTGATTCTAAACTTGTTATGTTACATATTATGGTCTCTAGTCATGTTTTATTTGATTTAGTTTTGATTTTATCATTGTATATGTACCAATATTTTGGTTTATGCTTCTCCTACCTAGTCCCTACCAAGTAGCTATACCACATTCTCGGCTTTCTTGTTTTCACTATTTCATGAAGTGGTATTTTACACATTTTCATTTTCTTTAGGTCCTGAAGTAGAACAAGAGCATAATTTGTCCATGATAGAAGTAGAACAAATGGATAATCAGATGGAATTAGATGTTAGTTCTTCAAGTTTTAATGTAGTTCTCTTTTAATGATCATGATCTTTACATTGAGAATATTACTAATATGGCTATGGAGAGGATAAATCGCTTGGTGGATCAAGATCGATTGAAGAAGATGTTCAAATGTTGAGATTTCTGATTCTTTGATTGATTGTGTGAAGGTTAAACAAGTTATTTAGGATAATTTGGTATTAAAGGATTTTATGAGCTTTTATACTATAAAAAAGAACTTACAATTTAATGTTCAGAAATCAGGTGCGAAGCATAATTAAGTGTGTTAATCCAAACTATTCTTGGTTTTTTTAGATCATTGAAGAAGTGGAGCTTTTGCAGTGAGAAAGTACTAGGATGAATACACTTGCAATATTGACTTGAGGAATAGTGAGAAGAGGCAGGAAACGAGAACCGTGATTACCAAGTATATCAAGAATTAGTACTTGAATGAGATCAAGACTTACGATCCGGTAGACATTATCAATGATGTAAGGAAAATATTAGGTGCAAATATCAATTATCAGAATGCGTGGTATGCTAGATAAGAAGCATGGAAGTTGATTAGAGGGATAACATTTGAATGTTACAACACACCACCTTACTATGATGTTCATGATTTAGAAAAAGAACTCTGGTTCCGTTCTTAACCTTGTAATGGATGGAAGTAGGTTTAAGTACTTCTTCATGGTGGTGCATGCATGTAATCAGGGCTGCAAACATTGCAAACCTGTCGTAGTTATAGATGCCACATTTCTGAAGACATGCTACAACGACACGTTCTTATGTGCTTGTGCATATGATGTTGCAGGTGATGTTTCATTGTAAATATCTTTTCTTTTTTAGATTGTTGTTTCATTGTTATGCTTTTAATTTTTTTTCAAGTTCTCAAGATTTATCTTGTTGGTTTAGTGATTTTTTCATTGAATTCTGATACTAATGTCATTATTACCAGATGACTACCACTTATCGACCATATTGTGTTTTTATTATATTATCTTTCATTAAAATTTTATCTTTATATCATGTTCATCAACATTCTACATGTTACCTTCCATATTGTGTATGTGTTTTAAATTGTTTTGATGTTTTCCTTTGTTGAAAATTTGTGCATATTTCATATAAACTAGCATGCTTTCTTACCAGTTTCTTACTAGGTTGTGCTTTATTTATTTTTTTCACAAATTTTCATTATTTTAATGCTTCTCAACATGTTTTACTTCTCCCTACCAACTATCTACCATGTTCCTACCAGATAATCATTTCTCTTTTATTTTTTGTTTTTGTGAAATATTTCATAGATGATTATTCTTTTTTTCTTTTGCTATCATTGATGGAGAAAACGACAAATCTTGGGAGTGGTTCTTCCAATAGTTTAGGGAAGCATTCGGTGACAGACCTGATATGGTTGTTGTTTTAGATCGCCATACAATTATCAAAAATGGCTACATTAAAGTTTTACGCGACGTTATGCATGGAATCTGCACCTACCATTTGCTAAAAAACTTGAAATCAAATTACAGGAGCAACTTAAAAGAAAGGTTAAATTAATTTAAGCTTGCAAGCTATTCTTACATAGTTAGTCATTTTGAAGAGAATGTCTCATTTGGCAAATATCAATGAAAGTTTTCAACGATTTTTAATTGGTGTGAGTGTCGAGAAATGGATTCGAGTAGATTTAACCTATAACTAATACAATGAAATGACATCGAACAATGAAAAGTTCCTCTTCTCTGATAAAAGTAGTAAAGAGCCTTTCCATTTCATCCCTTATCGCTTGAAATTTGGTGCAAAATATTTTCAAGACAAACATAATTTTTACAAAAAAAACTAAAACTAATCTAACTAAGAGATATCATAAGAGAGTGTTGAAAAAGTATGATCTAGCTTTAAAAATGGAGGTCGCCATGTCTTCTTTTTCCTTTCTTCCTTGTGTTTTTTGTTTTTTTTTTCTTTTGATGATGCATGATTTTTTGTTTATTTTGTTTTCTTTCTTAGTTAATGTCATCTAAAGATGATTTGGTATCTGTGAAGAGGAATGGATTCGAATAAGTTGTTGATATGGTACAACAGACATGTACGTGTAAAAGGTTTCAGATTGATGAGATTCCTTGTGCCCATGCACTTTCTTACATAAGGAAGAACTATTTACTATCAGTTGATTTTTATTTATCTTTTATTATTTCAATATTAATCTTATTCACTTACATGGTAACTTCCATGTAGCTACCAGTTTCCTACTAAATGTGTTAGTTAAATGGAATGAACAGGTATGAAATCAAACCATCACTTAAAACATAAATATTAGGTAACATTCATGATATCAACTAGAATATTTACTAAATTTGTTCTTAATAAAATTTAAAAATGAAAACACAAATTGTTAATGATCTAAAACTATTCATAAAATTGAAAAGTATAAAAAAAACTTGTTCCAACCACATAAAATAGGATATTTCTAACTTGTTCAATTCTGAATCAAACTACACCTACTCATACAAGTCTTCAATTGTTTTGTACATTTCATCCTCGCTCTCTTCATTGGTTCCAAATCTTTTTTTCCCATGTTTGTATAAGCTCAATGTCAATCCCTTTTTTTGCTGATTTACTTCATAATTCTTTGGCATCTTCCTTTATTCTATCTCATATTCAGCATAACTCAACACTAAGAAACCAAAATCACTGCAAATGTCACTTAAATAACATCTTGTTAGTATTTCATTTGATCTAGAGAGATAGATAGATAAATAGAGAGAGAATTAGAGTTAGTGTTTCTGTGTTTTTTATCATAAACAAACTCACCATTTTTGTTGTGGTAACTCATCGACCATCACAATCTCCAAATATTCCAATGTGCCTTTGTCTTTATATGTCTGTGAAATCATGAAATCAATGTTAGCCCACAAATTCAAATTCTAGATATAGTGTGGTATTATCCTTGTGTATCTCGTTGTTGTGATTGTTGTGTTGTTTGATCTTGACATGTCTCTCAAAGAATCATAACTGTATAGTTTTCTTAATTTCTTCTCGAACCTCCCTAGGATCCAGTGTTCATTCTTTGCCATCATTGGGAAAAATACATGGTCAACCAGTTCCCATGGCTGAATACATTACATCCCAACGTCCAAGATGCGTGATGCAATAAGGTCTCCCAAGTTTACAAGTTTATCCACTTCCTCCTCTCTTCCTTTTATGTCCATCATCTCAATATACTCCTTCACCATCCCTATCAAATTCAATGTCAATTGTGGTGAAATTATATTTGATTCAGTTGCAATGTTTACCTTTTCTCATTAATTAGTACATCTCAAGTTCAATGTGCTGCAACAATAATCATATCAGATTTATAAATTATTTACATAATCATTTAGTTCAACTATGATTTCGTATTCCTACCAAATTAAAACTACGTTCCTACCAGATACATATAAGATTCATTACACTTTGTTTCTACTACCAAATATCTACTAATTTGCTACCAGTTACTTACCATTCTCAATAGGTTTTTAAATATCTCTAATCAATTTACATTCTCCAATTCATTTTCATTTACTTTTAACACTTTTATTTTGTTTATTAATGCTTTTGAACAAGGTACCTAATATAGTGTTGTCTCCTACCACGTACCCACTAGTTTCCTATCTATGAGCACGAGATTCTTGTTCCCTCTCGCAAAACGATGATGAAATCTATACTTGCTCTCCAGGTTTTTGTGGACCCGTAATCGGGGATAAGATGGCGTTGAAATAACTTCTCCCAGCCTTTCAAACATTTAAAACATGTTAACATAATTTATTTCAGTGTTAGATATTTTATTTTATAGGTTTGGTTCACTTCATTCTTTTTTTGGAGTAAAACAAGTGTTTTTAGCCTTAAAATCCTTGTTTTATTCATTTTAAGTTAATAAATAAAAAATATTTAAAAAAATTAAAAGTTAAACTTTATGTGTTAGAAAAATTAAAAGTCGAAAAAAATCAATTTTCAAAGTTTTTGGGGAAACCGAGACCTCGGGGTTCACCCAGGAACCAGTGCCCCTCTAGCCGGTCTAGTTGGACTATTGTCAATCTAACTAAACCGGTGCCAATTCTCATGGTTGGATCGATGACGGTCCGACCTAGAGGGGCACTAGGTTTTTTCCCATGAAAAACATCATTCGCTCACACTACCACATAACTTTTGATTTCTTCTTTTCAAATTTATTTTCTAATCTTCCTTTCTAACATGTTATTGTTCCTACTAGGTTCATACCGAATAACTACCAAGTAGAAAAAAGTCCATTTGATTTAAGTTTTCAGGATCTTACCTCACTTGCAAGGTATTCTCCTTGGAAGAACGGTTTTACCCAAAGTGTCTTGTTTGATATATCATTGACCTTATACGTAAACCTTGGGATTGCATCATTTCCTTACCACTTTTTATCCCTATTAAATGTTGCTATCATTAAAAGCATCAGATTTATTTATGTGGAAACATTTAAGAGATATATAAGATCCGTAAATTACTTAGATTTTTTCACCAAATTTTCCATCTTTCAAAAATTGAGTTAATTTTTTAACAACCTTCTTATTTTTTTTATCTTTTATCCAATTAGAGCAAAGTCACCAAGTACATATTTATTAACATCTTATTTTTTTGGTAGTTCTGATCTGAAAATTGGTGTGTACGAGGTTTTCAACTTGTTTGATGCTCTGGTTTCTCTCTTTGGGCGCCCTCTTGATTATCCTTTTTTACTTCTTTCATCTTCTTGATTGGTCTCTTTGTTGCTATTTTTTTATTTTTCTTTTCATGTTTCAAAATATAGATAAAAACAATGAATTTTGTAAGTATTTCATGTATGTAATAATAATGTATGCATGCATTATCTTTCATAATAGTATACACATCTGTTCATGTATTTCCTACTTTGTTTTTTTCATTGTAGGCATCCTATGTTTTATCTAGTTTAGCGAGATCATTTGAGTCTAAAGAAAAAGGAGATTCATCCTAATAATATTTATTTAAAGAGTATTAATTAGATTTATGGCAATGTGTAAGAAGATGCAGTTTTGTTTAGATTTTGTACCTTCTTGAGGCTTTGTATCGTTTATGCCGCGTCCATCTCATTTATTTTATTGATTATGTTCCTTTGGCATCAAATTTTTCTTTTCATCCCTCTTGGTTGCTTTGAGTTGATTCATTAGTTGGCTGTTTGAGGATATGGAACTTTGATGTTGTTTTCAATGCTTACCTCTTTTTTGTGAAGGTCTTCTAATTCCTTTGTTTTTCCATCTCCTCAACCTGACCGACACTTGATTTTATTTTATGACCTGTCATTCATTCTTGAGGAACATTTTTTGTTATTTCAGGAGTGACACCTGTATCCGCTTCTTCATTGATCGTGTCACAAGTTATAGAGGAACATTCTCTATTGTCATCTCTTGGTTTTCTAGAGCAAGGCCTGATTCTGCTCCCTCACTCTCTCTGTTTTCTCCTTCTTTCTCCATTTCATCATCTTCTCCTTAATCTAGCCTTCTTTTTCTCTGCATTCCGTTTCAAGGTTTGTTTGTTCTTCTTTAATCTCTTTGCTTATTTCTTTTTCCTTCTCAATATCGTCTTTTTCAATTTCTCCTTGATTTTAATCTTCTTTTTCTTCATCTTTGTCTTCCTTTTTCTATTCATTTTTTTCTCCACATCTTGTTTTTGAAAATAACATGTACCAAATTTTGTTATTTACTTTATATATCCAAGCATTTTTATAGTTGTTTACCATCATTTTAACATCTTCTTCATCTTCATTATCCTCTATTCCTTGGTATTCACTATCTAATCATGTTACTCCAATCATTTCTTCTTCTTGATACTGTTGCTTTTCCAGATCTGTAACCTGTTTAGAGATGTGTTAATGTTTCATAATTATCTTATGCACTTAAGACTTTTTCATGTGTGCTTTGTAATAATATAATAGGTCTCTACCACATGGCTACCAAATATTGTCATTTTTATCTAATACAATTTCTTTTTTCACTTTTTAATCATGCATCATACATTTAATAATACATTAATCAGTTTTCTACTAGGTACCTACCAGGTAGGTTCCTACCATATTCTACTATTAGTGACATATTGTTTCTTCTTTTTTCCCAATCATGTTAGCAAAATATTGTGGTTGTTTGTTTTTTATCTCATCTTCTCTTTCACCCTCTTATTTTTCATTAGTATTTCCTTCTCCTTCTTTAATTACCTCATTTTCATTTCCAGCCATTTCAACTCCATCATTTTCTTCATTTGTTTCTTCTTTCTCAACTTTTGCCATCTCCACTATCTTTTCTATCTCTATTCCTTGTGTTGAAAATTTTTAAATTTAAGTGTTAGTCTTGTTGAATTTCTAAACACCCTTCTGCATTTACATGTAGTTACATTTTTTAGTCATTTTTGTTTTGACTAGTCAATCTATTTATCAAGTTCATAATAGAAAATAATACTAAGCAATTATATGTTTTATTTCATACCATGTTCCTACCAGGTAGCTACCAAATATCTAGTAGTTTGACAACATATTTAAAATAAAATGTTCCTCCTACCATATACCTATGAGAATCCTACCATATACTTTAGATCTTAGCTTTTTACCTCTTTTTCTTCTTCAATCCTCTCCAATTTCTCAGTATTTTCATTTTCATCTTCATCTTTGAACAGGATTGTAGCTAACACCTGTGTTTTTTCCACTGCTATTTTCTATGTTTTTCTATTTTTAGTGTTAGTTTGTGTTGTTATTCAAAATAGTAATATGCTCTTTCGATATACTAACAGTTGTCTCCATATTCGCCTCATCAGTCTCTGGGACTATTTCTTCATCTTCCACCTTGTCATCCCCATCCTTTTCTCTTATATGTTGGTTAATTAAAATAAGATCAAATATTTTTTCTCAATAATTTTCATCAATGTTCATTTGTGAAAGAACATGGTTTTTTATTCACTTACATCACTTTCAATCTCGTCTCCCTTCTTGTTGTTATTAGCAGAGTCATCTAGGTTGTGGAAACTAATGTTGCTTGATCTTTCACTTTTTTCCGAGGTTGATCCTTCATCATCCTCGCTGCTTGTCTTCTTTTCATTGTCTTGTGAGCCATCTTGCTCAAACTCTTTATCAGATTCTTCATTCGCTTCTGACGATCTTTGAAAAAATTTCTTCTTTCTTGTGAGGTTGTTCTCCTCAATAATTTTTATTAATTTCCTTGACTTGGCCTTTTACATTTAGATTATCTACATTCATTAGATTAAGCCTCTTTCTTGTCTTTGTAAATCCTTCCATTATTCGTTTCAACTTGTTTGCAAGTTTTCTGACTATACTCATTCTAAAAGGCTTTTTATCGGTGACGGTGTCAAAAACCTTGTTCCCCACTTTCCAACTGATAAAATAGAAGTTCTAAATATGAAAAGGTGTTGTCAGTACCGATTATCAAATAGAAAAATAATGATCACTGCAAGTATACAATTGCGATGTAGTTTTAAAAGATATCGATCCCGCAAGGAAAGAATTCTGTTATAAGGACCAACTAGAGTTATGGAACAAAAGTAATAAGATATATTGTAGGATTTGGATGATAGACTGATGAATAGACAGATGCATGAATAGATTAGAGAAGATGTAAACTATATAGATATTCCCTAAGAACAAGTATAGTAGAGAAGAACATGCAAAGCAATCAACGTTGTTTCAAACACTAGATAACTTCAACAAACTCAGTTCCAAAAGCCAAAATATTTAATAATTCACCGCAGAGCAACACATGAAATGACTTTTCTAAATCTAGGGTAAACGAATTATGACACTTATAAAAACCTGGATAACAATATTACTATGCTTAGTACGGGTCGCTCTCATATAGCTATATTTAACAAGTTACTACTCCAAAAATTTTGGCTCACTAAACAGCGTTATAATCAAGATCTAGTGATTATACATAATCTTTTTAACCCCGAAATCACTCTTAAAGTTAACTCGAAAGCATATAACTTGATTAATATAAATGACACAAGATAAAATACTCGTTATGACATATAAACATACCCTAAATTTCGAAATAGAAAGTATAAGTAGAAAACAAAGTAAAGTTGTAAGGTATGTAAGTGAAAGCTAAAGTCGATCAAACCGTATCCACTCTTTAATGGGAGTCGTCAATTCCCGCAATTCATGTGTCTACTTTGTATTCAATCTCGACTCGTACAAAACCTCTACTAGGATGCTATTCTTTGTGAATATCGAAAAAATGAATGTTGAAGAACAGAAACTTTTATTGATAAGTGCTTTGCAATTACACTCATACAACAATCGCTCGAATTTGTGGAGAAATCTAGTGATCGAAACAAGAATAGAATCACTTAAAAAATTTCTCACTAACACTTTGAAATAGTGAAATCTATATAATTTTCACTCTCTAATGTGTATCATATGCTCTCTATGTTTTCACTCTACCATATGCCACGAAATTGGTGTGATTTGAACCCTATTTATAGAGTGCGAAGGGTTACGTCTATCCAAATGAAGATTCGTGTCCATTAGCGAATGGTTGCAGGACTTCAATATGATTAAATGCAAGGTTTCATCCTCATCTATAATGGATAGGCACCTTTTCATGATTGGTTTACTTCCAAAAGGTGTCTTTTTGTCTGACAGTTGATGGCGGTTTATCGTTCTTATCCTACGGCTGGTAGTTGAGAAGAGTTGACCAATAAACGTCACAAGTCATTAGTGCGATATATGTGTCGCAATCGTGACTATTGGTTGGAAAATTTCTGCTTGTGAAGAGTAATGAATCGTGACCGCGAATGGTTGTCATGATTGTGATATATGTTTTTCTTCATGTTTCTTCTTTGCAACTTTACCAATCTTTGACTGCTTCATTCCTATGCCAATTCCTTGTGTTCCACACATCTTTTTGCACCTTTTTCACTCAAATAGAATTCCATTTTTTATCATTTTACTCCCAAGATTCACCTAGTTTCTACAATTGCGTAAAAAAACAACTACATACCACGTGAAATCTTTTATATAGAGTATAAAATGACTTTAAGCCATATCATTTTATAATTGAAAATTTCATGATAATAAGTGTAATTATACACTTATCACACCCCCACACTTAACTTTTGCCTTATTGTGAGCATGGGATTTTACTCCTGACTCGCAAGTTCGATGATGAAGTTGTAATTTTTCCCTTGTTTGCTTTTCACATTTTGCAGCATCCTGAAACCATCTGGAAATCAACTATCATGTTTCTTTAGGCCTTTTCTTTCTTAAAAAGCCCAAGTTAAAAAGAAAAGCACAGCCTCGCCCTGCAATGTCGTTAATGACATCACAATGTCGTTAGTGACATTGTAATGTCGTTAACGATATTGACTAATATCGTTAACGACATTAGAGCGATAATAGAACCAGAATTGCACTTTGTGGACTTTTCAGCCAAAAAACAAATCTTTGCCCACTTGCTCGGATTTTATCTTTTGCAATACACCTGCCACACCTTATCTAAGACTTTTTAACCCAACATTTGCATTAAAAAGGGTTGAAAAAAAGGATCCTACTTTGACTTCTTTTTTGGATTAAAGGGGGCTCTCTCATTAAATGAGAGATGGTTTTTCAGAACCAGAGAGAGAGATTTAGCAGAAAGAGGAGAGCTCACAATTCAAAAAAAAGTGCAGAAGAAAGTGAGCTTGAGAGAAGTGAGTGTTGTTTTGAATGGTTTTTTTGGGTTTTAAGCATTCTAAAGGCATTTTAAGTGTTTTGATAACTAAGTAATCATCTTTTAACTGCTTTTAACTTATATTTCTGGAACTTGAGTGTGTAAGTTCATGGATAGGGAATGAACTTGGGTTATCTCGGGTCATTTAGGCAAGTTTGAGGTTGAGTCCACTTGTTTTAGAAAGTGAGGTATATTAAGAGTTTAAGCAAACTTGAGGTTTAAAGTTCTTTTAAGACATTTTCTACTGAGTTCTAACTCAATAAGAACTTGGTTTAAGTATCTACAACAAGCATTTATTACTCATTTAGAAGTTTTTAATCTTTAAGTCCATTTTCGGTAATTTTCTGAGTTTTTATGTTTTTAGAAGTCTAAACTTGAGTGGAGAAGGGTTTCTACTTCCTTTCTCCCTCTTTCCGAGACTTACATTTAGGTAGTTTTAACTCTCTTCATAAAAGAGTAGCACTTACTCTTCATTTTTTGACAAAATTGCAAACCAAACTAAAGAAACGAGGAGGACTTTTCAGAAATTTTCGTGGACCAAGTGAAGTGGATTCATGGAAACGGGGTAAGCCTCTGAGTTCCTAAAGTCGTGTCTCACTTGTTTATATCATATGTTTGTTCTGGATGGTTGAAAATGGAAAAAACATAAACAAAACAAAAACTTCCCATGTTCGGTCCCTACAATGTCATTAATGACACTGCGATGTCGTTAACGGCATCGTAATACCGTTAATGACATTGTTGATGTCATTAATGACATCAGTGATGTCATTAACGACATCAGTTTCCAAGTAGAACACAGGCAGAATGTTCGTAAAATTTCCAGATTTCGATTTATGTTCAAGAGCTAAAACCTGAGTTTTTAAGTTACATAATGCGTATGTGTGAAAATATTACGAACCCGAGATCGTCCTGAATGGAGTTTGGATGGTTGAAGTCGATTTCCCTTCGCTGGGATTTCATTTTTTCAACTTTAATAGTTTCCTCTTTTGGAGTGATTTTTATAACATCATTATTTACGTTTTTAGACCTAGATTTATTTTCTATCAATATTATTATGAAGTGTGTTAAGAAACCTCAACGAACGGAACCGAAGTTCCTGGATAACTGACTCGATAAACATTCACATGTCGCATTTTCACTAAAAAAATGATTAAACAACTTATGTGCATAAAATGAACCCTTTTTACGGAAAAGAAATTTCAAACTCTTCTATGTTTTAAATTAGACAGCTCAGGTCTCGCAAAAATCAAAACAAACATACTTGCAACTACTTGTGATGTGCCGTATTTGTGCTAACCTTTGTGGATGTAGATAGTTTAGGATAGATGTATGTTAGGATTTAATTTCCTTCGGTTATCACTTTTCATTTCGAAATCAAATGTAACATTTGTTAGATATCGATGTATTTTAGGCAAATGTATCCCCTAGATTTCGATGTATTTATTCAGTTTGTAAAACCCCCAACCCAATGATGTAATCAATCCCCCATAGGCTAGGCGCATTTAAATTTCCTACGTGTTTACTTTCCGCAATTTATTTACCGTATTATGCATGTGTTATAAACTATGACATAAACCAAAAATATCTAGTTTAGTTCTAATATTATAAACGTGGCTTCTATCAAGTATAATTTAACTCAAATGATGATGAAATATGTAACTCATTCAAACCCGAATCTCTGTTCTATGGTACGGATTAGGCAAACGGATCTAAGCTGTACCAAATTTTCTCGAAATATCCGGGTGGAGACTCTGTAACATAGACTAGAGATTTAGGTCTCGAGTCTTTTAAGCTTGAAAATCACCTTTTTCAAAGAAAACATTTTACTTCGAGCAAGGCATCTTTCGAAGCATGCTCCTTTTCGAAAAACCCCATGTCCCATCTCATGGAGTTGGCACCTCGTGACGATCGCGCAGGTTCGGAACATCGTCCGCTCATAGTGCCGACTCCGCTGGGGATTCTTTTTTAAACTTAAAACAAGTTTGAAAGATTTTAGATGAGTATTGAAAAGTCATCAAATGAGTTAATCCACATTTAAAATATCAAACAAAAAGCATATGCATTAGATGACTTAGCCTTTAAGATTAGGATGCCTCTATTACCGTGTAACTTGCGAAAGTATCATTTTGCGACCCCATGGCGACCAAAGATACTTAAGCGGGTGGATCACTTGTTTCCATATCGCATGTAACTCCCTCGTTCACAGCTATTTGAGGAGAGGCTTAGAGTGTATTATAGTGCAACAAGAACCTTCTACATCAACAACCCATGACCGAACTCATATAAGGAAACCGTAGATACTTCCCCTAGGTTTACCAAAACAAATGCATCTTTTTTACAAGTTCACTCCTTAATACTTTGTGGTATTAAGATGACCCAAGCCTAGAGTTAGAAGCCTAACCCTTATATGTAGGAGAAATAAGGTTGGAAGTAATATGTTGTGTGTTGTATGCTATGTGCTATGTGTTCATCACGTCACCACGTTTATTTCATGTGAAGCATCATACTAACCCACAATTTGTTGTGCAGACATGAATTATACACACACTTGTCATTGTCCTGACACCATCTACCTAGAGTTAGAAAGACGTGATAAGACAGCGTTACCTAGGGTTAGGACTACCCATGACCAAGATAATGCTTAATAAACACTTGAACCTCTGTTCGCTTAGAATCACGGACTTCTAAGCCTAGGGTATAACACACCGTTCTACCCGAACTTGAACCTAGAACTAGAAGGCGTGATAAGATAGCATCACCTAGGGTTAGGACTACCCATGACCAAGATAGTGCTTACTAAGCACCCGAACCTTAGTCCGCTTAGAATCATGGATTTCTAAGCCATAGGGTATAACACACCGTTCTACCCAAACTTGAACCTAGAACTAGAAAATGCAATAAGACAGTGGTAAGTGTATAGTTACACTTATTATCGTTATAATTTTACACATTTATCACTATGAATTAAGTCATTTTTATACTTCATATAAAAGATTTCACGTGGTATGTAGTTGTTTTTTATGCAAATGCAGATACTAGGTAATTCTTGGGAGTAAAATGATCTAAAGTGGAATTCTATGAAAAAAGAGTGAAAATGGTGCAAAAAGATGCGTAGAACTTAAAGATTTGGCTTAGGATAGAAGCTGTCAAAGATCGGTGAAGTTACAAGAAGAATTCTGAAGAAAAACTCAATTCACAGTCATGACAATCATTCACGATTGTGACTTGTATACTTCAGAAACAGAAGTCTGCCAATCAAAGAATCACAGTCTCGACTTATATATCACGATCACGACTTGGACGGTTTTCTGGTCTTATCTTCTTAACTACCAAACTCTAGATAAGCATGATCAACCGCCATCAACTACCAACTATAAAACACCTATCAGAAGTCAACCAATCATGAAAAGGTGCCTATCCATTGTGGATTATATCAAAGCTTCTCAACCATTCACAATGAAGAGATGCAATCATTCACCAATGGACGCAACCCTTTGAACTCTATAAATAAGGGTCCCAACCTCACTAATTTTGTGCAAGAAAAAAGGGGTGAAAGATAGTGCATAGTGTAGAGATAGAGAATAAATATCTAGTTTCACTACGTTCATAAGTGTTAGCGAGAAAATGTTTAAGTGATTAGAATCCTTGTTTCGATCACTAGATTTCTCTATATTCTCGAGCGATTGTTGTATAAGTATACTTGCAAGTCACTTATCAATAAAATTTTTCATTCTTCAATATTCATTTGTTCAATTTTCACAAAGAATAGCATCCTAGCAGAAGTTCTGTACGGGCCAAGACCGAATTCAAAGCAGACGTAGGAATTGCGGGATTGACAACTCCCATTAAAGAGTGGATACGATTTGATCAACTTTAGCTTTCACTTTCATACCTTACAATTTTGCTTTGCTTTCTACTTATACTTTCTATTTTGAAGTTTATGATATGTCTATGTGTCATAATGCATATTTCGTGTTAAGTCTTTTATATTAATCAAGTTACATGCATTGGAGTTAATTTTAAGAGTAGTTTCAGGGTTAACAATATCGAGTATAATCACTGGATCTGTAATATAACGTTGTTTAGTGAGCTAACATTTTTGAAATGGTAACTTGCTAAATGTGGCTATGTGAGAGCGACTCGTATTAAGCACAGTATTGACGTTTTCTAGGTTTATATAATTGTCTTAATTCGTTTATGCTAGGTTTAGAAAAGTTATTTCATGTGTTGCTTTGCAGCGAATCATTGAATATCTGAGTGTTTTGAATCGAGTTTGTTAGATTAGTTTAGTGAATCGTAACATCTTTGTTGAACTTGCATGTTTTCTCATCTATACTTGTTCGTAGGGAAAATATCTATATTTAGATTCTCTAGTCTTCCACATCTATATTTACTCATTTTTCATTCTAATCTTCCTATCCAAAACCTCCAATCTATTTTTATATATTTACTCTGTTTTCCCTTGTTGATCTTTAGACTTGGTTCCTTTCCTATGGGTTCGACATCTTTTAAAACTACATCGCAACTGTATACTTGTAGTTATCATCATTTTTCTATTTGATAAGAGGTACTAACAACACCTGTATTTTACGTGAATAAGTTTTTGGCACTATTATTAAGGATAAGCCTTTCGAAACGAGTGTAGCAAAATCTTGCAAACAAGTTATTAAACTTATTAGTAGAAAAGTGGTGAACAAGTATTTGGCACCGTATCCGGGGAAGGCAATAGTGTTTTAAAGATCAAAGTTCCGGGGAAGGTAATAGCGTTCTAAAGATCAAAGTTTCGAGGAAGTTAAGTAAGTTCTAAAGTTTTTTATCTATTTGTTTTATTTCCTATACCATACAATTTTCTAAATTTCATTCTAGATATGAAAAGATTATGAAATAATCATCTTGGAGGTGATACGTTATAATATTTCATCTTTCTTCTTGACAAATAGAAGATTTTCTACTATTTTTCTTTTCACGTTCGCAGCTGTCAATCGTGCTCGTGATTTTCCCTATAAAAATTTTTGTTTCTTCCTTTTAGTATACTCAAGATCGTGACCTAGGATTACAATCGTGATGTGAGCGAAAACTGCGGTAGTTTTGGTAGTTTTTCAACGGTTTCTCTCAAATTCTACATATAGGGTTTGATTCTCATAACTTTTCACTTCAGATATCCAAAATTCCTTTCCTTTCAATTAAAATTTCTATTCTAAACCTTGAAATTAATCAATCCTTTCATCAAAATGGTTCACTCAAACAAATCTGTTCTTATTCCTCCTTCATATCTGCAAGAATGGTATGAAGCACCTTTTCCTATTCATTATTGAGAGGAAGGTGATCATTTCGAAACCATCAAAGATGCAGATTTCACTAGTTCTTATATCATTCATAAGAATATTTTCATTCAATTAGGAATCTACGAGAGGGTAATGTATTACCTTGGAATCCTAAACATGGTTCTCTATTCCTCTATGAATATTGGGAATAGTGAAGATAACTGTAAGGAAATGCTAATTTTTTTGGTATGGACGAATCTTAAGATGAATTGTTTGGAGTATCGACATCAAGGAAAGACGTATAAGTTATCAAGGAAGAAGTTAGAACAGAATCTAGGGTTCCTTGAAGATTGTTACTAAAAAATGCTTCCTGGTTGGGATCCACTACCAACATGGAATCGCCTTACTGGAAAAGACGAATACAAATAGGACTCTGCCTATAGCCGGTGGATCCGAGACCCCTTTTTGCTTGCTCTACACTTCTATCTAAGTAGTGCTCTTTTCGATAGATCTAGTTCTTACACAGTCATTCCTGAAGAATTGTTTATCTTGGAAGCAGTTTTGAATAGCTTACTTGTGGACATATCGGGGATTATGATGGGGACTTTTATATCTATCGCAATTGATCCTGGTAGAATAGCGTACGGGTGTCGAACTATGGTGAATTTGTTAAGACAAATTGGGAGATTACCCTGTTGTGAGCGGACGACACGGAGCGGTGGGCCGAGAGCGCGCGGAAATCATAGGCGCGGTCCACCGGGGTGTTTGAAAACAGATGAAGGTAAGCACCGGGTCTGGGACCCGGAAAAAGGTTAAAAAGAGAAAAAGGCAAAAACGTTTAAGATCAGTTCGAACCCGAATCCGCCGTCTCTTAGTGTGGAGTCGCCACCTGGATTAGCTCTTTCCAGGAATTAGAGTCCTGTGAGGCCTAACGTCCGGGGGACGGCCCACCAAGACACAGAGATTCGGGTCCGGGATAAGTTGCTTATTTCTTATGTAATCACAAAATATTACATCTACAGAAAACCGTTTTCTTTAAATTGTGCATATTCGCACTTATGTCATTTTTG
>CATIWQ010764342.1:0-16295 GCA_949673415.1 Euphorbia schlechtendalii | reverse complement strand
CAAAATCAAATCGAGCATACGTGGTATATCCCCTGTTCTAACCTTTGTGGATGCAGGTTAGATGTATGTTAGGCTTTTATTTTCCTTCGGGTATTGCACATTTTATTTACGGAAAATGTAAATAATAGGGTAGCGGGCGGTTGCATCCCCCAATTTTTGAAGCCTTGTAATTTTACTTACTATTTTTGTGGATGATTTATTTTTCCGTTTTGTGAATGGTTTATATTTCTCAATACTTGAATCATGCATTTAACTTCAAAAATGACATAAGTGCGAATATGCACAATTAAAAGAAAATGGTTTTTTGTAGATGTAATATATTGTGATCACTTAAGAAATAAGCAACTTATCCCGGACCCGAATCTTTGTGTCTTGATGGGCCATCCCCCGAACGTTAAGCCTCACAGGACTCTAATTCCTGGAAAGAGCTAATCTAGGTGGCGACTCCACACTGAGAGATGGTGGATTTGGGTTCGAGCCGATCTTAAACATTTCCCCTTGTTATCTTTTTAACCTTTTTTCCGGGTCCCAGACCCGGTGCTTTTCCTTCATCTGTTTTCAAAACACCCCGGTGGACCGTGCCTATGACCCCCGCGCGCTCTCGGCCCACCGCTCCGTGTCGCCCGCTCACAACGTATACACTATATACCACATACCACGCCTATCATCCCATACATGAAATTGTGGAGTTGTGGAGCCCTATTTATAGAGTGTGAAGGGTTACATCTATCCAAACGAAGAGTCTTGTCCATTGGCAAAGATTTGCATCACTTCATTTTGATTGGATGCAAATATTCATCCTCATCCATAATGGAAAGACACCTTTTCATGATTGGTTGACTTCCAAAAGGTATCTTTTCGGTTGGTAGTTGATGGCGGTTGATCGTTGTTATCTGGTGGTTGGTAGTTGATAAGAGATAACCATTAACCATCACAAGTCATGACCATGAGTTTCATGTCACGATCATGAACATTGATTGGAAGTTTTCTTCTTATGAAGAGTGACAAGTCGTGACCGCGAATAGATGTCACGATCGTAAAATCCTATTTCTTCATGATTCTTCTTTGGAACTTTACCAATCTTTGGCAACTTTGATCCTAAGCCAAATCTTTTTGTTCCATGCATCTTTTTGCACCTTTTTCACTCTTTCTCCATAGAATTCCACTTTTAATCATTTTACTCACAAGATTTACCCAGTTTTAGCATTTGCATAAAAAACAACTACATACCACGTGAAATCTTTTATATGAAGTATAAAAGGACTTAAACCATAGTGTTATATGATTGAAAATATCATGATTATAAGTGTAAATATACACTTATCAAAGGAAGCACTTCCCAACCCTCAAAACTGATGCTGAGTTGGATGGAGTAGTAAACTATTTGCTATTATCTCAAGAATTGATAGACTTGTCTGCAAAAGCAAAGGGTAAGCTACTAGAATTCAATGTGCAGTCCAATATTCCTTCAAAATTAGCTTACTATGAAGAATTTGAGAAGATTTAAGGAAGCCTATATGCCATCTGCAATCATCTGGCTAAAGAGAGCGCCAAAAGCCTTATGGACAAGATAGCTCTAATCTTAACCAGGCTTTCCCATTCTGTAGCTTAGCTTAGTGCAGCTATCACCTCTATCCCCATGTCTATTGTTATTGCTAATGCAATAGCACGAAAGATGAAGGGTAGTATTGATGATGATGCTGAGCAGCTGAGTAGCTTAAATGCCACATTAGCAACTCAAGCTGCATAGTTTCATAAGTTTGGTGAAGAGTATGCCAAAATAAAGAGGAGCACGGATTCGAAGATCAGCAATTTGCACAAGGAAGTTGTAGTAACTAAGGATCTTGGCCATAACATGTGCAAGCTGATGGAGAGTATGTCTAGAATGATGGTTAACTACGAAAAAAAGGTTGATAAAGTTATTAAGATCATTGAAGAGATTGGGAGAAAGGTTGAGAAACCTTCACTAAATTTAAATGCGCTGAATGAGAAGTTTGAATCTTCTTGCAAAGTGATTAATGACAGCTCCGATGTTCAATCAAGAAGGTGCAGAAAGCTCTCATGAACACGATGGGTAAATTATTTCCAGAGCCAACTGAGTCACTTAACCCAGATACTAGTCTCTCTATGCACAAAAAGCTCAATATCATCAAGGATCATATCCATGATATGTAGAAGAACATAAATAAGTTTATCACCACAAGTATGTATGAATTAAGGGATATAGAGTTCACGATAAAAACCATGAACAACTTCTTCCCAAGGATAATTAACATGGAGACAAAGTTGAAGATTACTCTTTATGGTTCAAACTTAAGAGATTTGCTGCAATGCTTTCAACAGTTTGCCTATCAAGGATTCGACCAAATCGCTCATCTCACACAGTGTCATCATCTACTTTCAGAAGAACTTAATGATTAAGAAATCTTATTACTTAAAGGAAAGGAGCAACTAGAATCAGAGATTTCTCCATCCATCATTGGAAAGTAAGATGAGTTCTAAGCTACTATCAACTCCTTTAATCTATGCCTGAAGGAAATTGTGAAGGGTCAGATAACAAAGGGGAGAAAGTATTGGAAGATGCAACAAGGATGGCTTAGTAATATAGACATTCTCTTTCAAGTTGGCCTCAACATCCTCAAACTCAACAATATCAACATCAATAACATCAACTACACCACTGAAGCAATAGTTATCCAAAAACTAGCTGATAATCCTCTTCTTAGTTTTGTAGATAGTTGTAGCTTAGACAAAACTTGTAATAGGTTGAATTGTAAACACTTAGTATAGAACACATTTTGTGTACTATCTGAGCTTTTGATATTAATGAAAATTTCAATTTTTGTTCTATCTCTAAGTTTAGAGCTTCTCAACTTTATAGTTGCTATATTATGTTTGCTATTTCTACTTATAAACTATTGTAGGAATTAACGCAAAGACCAACCTTAAAGAAAAGTTGAAGTAAGACAAAGTCCTAAAATCAAAGAAAATTCCTCTAAGTATGGGGGAGTTTAGCTGATTAAAGAGAATCTACTAAGTGTTGGGGAGTCCATACTGCTAAGGAGTTCACTTAGCATGGGGGAGTCTTACATCATCTATCAAGTATTTCTATATCTCTAAACTATTTTTTAAATTAATCTCTTCTACTACCTAGTTTGTTATTTGTTCCAAAATGAGGAAGATTGTTGAACCCAAGTTAATTGTACTTCATAGTACTTAAAACATTTTGGAAATAACAAATTTTATAGGATAGTGAAATTAATTGAGTACTAAGTAGACTCTTATTTAAATAAGTTCATTGGAGTTTGTTAAAAGGAAAACAACTAAGTTTACTGAGATTTTAATTATTTTGACTTACAGTATGAAAAGTAGAGTTCAGTATAGTATTACATAGTTTACAACATATAGACTTAGCGAAGCTGAGTAGCTTTTATTTATAAAAGCTGAGTTCTTCGACACTTAGAGAAATAAATGAAAAATGCTTTTAACGCTTGTCTGTGAGGGATGGAATAGTCCTTTGATGCTTTTTAGGAGAAAAAGGACTGAAATTAAAGAAGATATTCAAAAAGTGGTCCTCACAACAAAAAGGTGTCAGTGTAAAATGTTTGAGAATTATTGCTAAAGTCCAAGACAAAAGGAATCCTCTAACATGAGTCATTTCTCAATGTCTCCACGCAACTCTGCAACATCAACAACCAGAAGAATCACAAGCTTCCATGTTGCTTCTCAGGTGCCTCTCTATCAAAACAAAATTACTTTAAGAAATGAGTTTTTGACGCATTTGGATTAACAAATTAATCTCGTGCTTCAATGTTCAAAATCTCTATCTCTGAATGTCCTAGAATTTGTTTCAAATGGACAAATTTGAAAGTTGTAAAGAGAAGAGAAATTGAAGACAAGTCAGAACGAGAAGTTTGCAATGGCTACTTCCAAGAACTTCAAGTATAAAAAGAAGACTAAAGTAGACATTAAAACTTGGTGAATAACCTTGAATTTCTAAAGAGCTAAAATATTATCCAAATCTTCCCAACATTCAGAAATTCCAAGTCAAACATTCTAAGCAAATGCAAATCATCTAATCAATTTGTAATAGAGAAAATCTAATCTTAGATTTAACATTGTAAAAAGATTCAACGCTTTTTATAAGCTGAAATCATTAGTTTGTAATTTCTATTCGAAATCTGAGTGATAGTTTAGGAATGGTACCTAAATTTTTTATCTCGAGAGATTGTTTGAAAGGAAGGTACTTTCTGTAATTGATTCTACATGTTATAAAGGCTTTTCTAGCATAAGGAAGGAAAGAAATAGTAGTGGATTAAAGTTCAGAAAGGAATCCAGGGACTGGAGGTAAGCTTGGGGCCGAACTAGTATAAATCTTAGGTGTTAAAGTTTCTTACCTTTGTCGCTTATCTTTATAGTTTCTTGCTCACTGATCATTCTCTCTATTTCATAAGTTAAGCTTGAAAAACCAATCCGAGCTAAGTAAAGTACTTAGAAATGATTGAAGATAAATTAAGTCAATGAAGCTGAGTAGTTTTTAGTTTTTAGACATGCACTCAGCACAAGTTACTTAGCACACATTTAAAAATTAAACTTTGAAAATAATTTTCATAAACACTAAAAAGAACCAAGTAATTTCATTCACCCCCCTCTGCTGTGTTAATTAAGCTATTTTGGACCAACAACATATTATTACCACAAACTTCCTTGGCCTAAAAGGCCATAGTCCCTCTAAGAAGCTGGCCATGAAAGTACACCTCCACATAGCTAGTTAGCTGGATGAGGTTTGGTTCGTTAATGGAATTAACAAGATAAATCACTACACTAACTAAGAATGACCATGCAACACCACCCATAGAATCAAGAAAGAGCTCTTAGTTTGTCAATCCTTATAATGTCTTAACTTGGTAAGTTTCCCCGTGTCGAGCCAAATTAAGCCATACGCTCCACTCCTGGTGGTGCCCTTCCATCAGTTCCTTTAAGTTTTAGCCTTGCAACCATACTCTCTTAGGAACCCAAAGACTTTGATTTCTCATAAGGTTTTGGCAAAGTCCTATAAGGAACATTCGCTGATCCCTGGTCAACATCGTTTATGTTTGGGACAAGGACAGTATTTGATCATCTTAAAGCCCCCATCTTTCATTTTTTATTAATGAAAACCTCATTGGCAAATGCTGTTTCAGTTGTTCATCTTTCATACATCTAAGAATTTCACCTTTGACTATGAAATATGAATGCCCCCGACTGTCCTTGTTAATCATTACTCCGATCTCGAAGGCCAACAGAATAGGATCCTATGATGTTATCCCATGCTAATGTAATCAAAGCGTAGGCTTTCTTTGAGAAATCTAATTCCTTCAAAGTAACAATATCGAAGGCATGAACCAACCAATTAGGCTAGGAGCGCATTACCGGAAGAAGGGACGAGCCAACAGGTGCACACCAAAAGGAGGACCGATCGACCCAACCTAAGGTCCAATTATGAGCTTTTTAACTACAAGAACTTAAATATAAGCTATTAAAGCTAAAATTACTGCGGCTACTGGCATAAGAGCTGCCCTCCAATAGATCCTCGTTAAGGGATTTAGATTATACTCATTCTAATTACTAGACTTGAAGAGCCCGGTATTATTATTTATTGTCACTACATCCCCATGTCAGGATTGGGTAATTTACACGCCTACTACCTTCCTTGGATGTGGTAGTCGTTTCTCAGGCTCCCTCTCAAAAATCGGACCCTAATTCTTCATTACCCGTCACCACCATGGTAGACCTATATCCTACCTTTGAAAGTTGATAGGGTTAAAATTTGAATGATGCATCGTTGGCATGATGGTCATGCGATCCATCAAGTTATAATGAATCATCAAAGTAACGGGCAGAGCCCGCATAGACCTTTTATCTAATTAATGCATGCCTTTCAGAACTCGGAGTTTGTTGCACGTATTAGCTCTAGAATTACTATGGTTATTTGAGTAGCAGGTACCATTAAACAAACTATAACTGATTTAATGAGCCATTCATAGTTTCATAGTTTAAATTAGTTCATGCATGGCTTAATCTTTGAGACAAGCATATGACTAATGGTAGGATCAACCAGGTAGCATTCATCCGTGCTATCCACACCCACACAAGTCCTTGGGGGACTGTAATTTTGGAAACCCAAGGCTATGAAACAAGAGTGACTGTTACTTTTTCAAGGGACTACGAGAACATTGAGGAAATTGAATCCCTCCGCTTGCATAATATTCAGCATCTGAGAGCACAAGCATCATCCCGAGTGCTAAAGCAGCCGAAACAACATGCTGAGCACATGGGAGACACCATGTGGTCAATTGTGTCACAGACAAGGCATTAGGTAAATTTATCTACAGCAACAACATCGAGTACCACTACGTGGGTATGCAACATAGGAACTATTCATTCTAAAGAGCAATAAGCCTTTTGGCTGCAACTGAGTGGTCTCAAGGTGAACATCTCGTGCGTTTGATGATGATGACTTTTTGGGATTTAATCCTTGAATCTCACATATTTTGATTATCCAGCGATCTTCAAATAAGAGCTCTCCTCATAAAACCTAACCGTAGGTAGACTTTGTAAATGAATTAGACATACCTTAACTAGGTGTTTTGAAGCTCTAAATAAATATTTAGAGTTACCAAATTATATTTCGGGGCCCTAAATAAATATTCAGGACCAAAAATAAATATTTAAAAACCTTAAGTGAAGATTTAAGGACTTAAACAAATATTTTAAGGACCTAAATAAATACATAAAGACCCAAATAAACAAATATTAAAGAATTTAAATGATAAAAGAATTTAAAAAACTCGGTCATAGTGTCTGCCAAGAAGACATGGCAGTCCACCTTACAAACTAGCATGTTCGCAAGGGGGACATGCATTCCGCCCGACGAATTTTTTTTTCCATCCCCGCTATAAATAGGGGGGTGTTTTTCAGAACTGGGGGAGGAAAATTTTGACAATGACCAAGATTTTTGGACAATAAGATGAAAATATTTTACGAAAACCGAGTAATTTTTAACTAAATCAGAATTCCTTTGACAACAAGGGAATTTCAAAATTTCTACACATCTCTTTACTCTTGTCTTTTCATCTTATTTTATATAATATTTGGGTAACTACGAGCCTAAAATCCATTTAGGTTCCAAACCCCTTTGTTTTTAAAACATATTTCTTTCATGAACATCAAAACCAAAAGAACGAGGAGACCTCCCGAAGATCCATCGGATTCATTGAAGTGGATTCGAATCGAAAGGGTAAGCCTCTAAGTTCCTAGAGCTACCTTTTCTTGTGCTTTATATTTTTCTTACTTCTAAATGTCGACCTATGATTTATTTTATCTCTTTTTATTCAAACATTCTTTTATTTATTCATTCATTCAATTTATTTATTTATTTAATTATCGAAGTTCCTCAATATACAAGTTAGAATACCCCACAAGGGGAATTAAATTAAAGTTAGAAGTCCCGGATAACATACCTCACCTTTTTACCATGCAATCATTTTCATTAAATAAAAATGAGAAACTTATCTATATATAAAAATGAACTATTTTTCATAAAAGAAGAATTTTAAACTTCTTGATATTTTAATTAGGCCGCTCGGGCCTCTTCAATATCTAATCGAACATACTTGCAAATATTTGTGTTGTACGATATCGTTTATGCTAACCTTTGTGGATGCAAGTGGATTAGGTTAGATGTATTCCTAGGATTTTATTTTTCCTTCGCTTATTGCAAATTTAAAGGATGTAATTTATAGAGTAGGCGGGCAGTTGAATCCCCTGAGGTTTTGTAATTAATTATTTTATTTTCTAACATTTATTTACTACTTAATGTATGAATTTATCCCTTTCTACATGCACGCCAAATCATATCATAAACACAAAAAATTACTTAAGTTCGAATATGCATAATTAAGAAACGTGGTTTTCTGGAGATGTAATTTAATGTGATCCAATAAGAAGTAAGCAACTCATCCTAAACCCAAATCTTTGCATCTTAATGGGCCATCCACCAAATGTTAATCCTCATAAGAATTTAATTCTTGGAAGAGCTTATCAAGGTGGCGACTCTAAACTACAAGACAATGATTTTGAATTTGACGATCTAAATTGATTTCATTTTCTCTTTTCAACCTTTTGGGTCCCTAACCTATACAGTTTTATTTTCAGAAAAACACCCCGGTGGACCGCTCTTATCACCTAGCACACTCTCAGCCCATCGCATCTGTATCATCCACTCACACCAATTAACTACAGACTTGGAATAAAAAGTCAAATGTTGTATCTGTTGTTGCTCCCACCCCCGCAAAACCCGAGCAATCTACCTGAAAAAGACGATCCAAGTTGTGCAGCCAAACGGGGTTTTAGTAGTCCAACGTATCATGGACATCCGCCATGGTATTTCCCCTTATGTTTTGAACTTAACACAGTTGTTTGCCAAGCTTTGAGAGCTCAAATTTCTTGATAACCTCAAACCCTTCTCACCTCCAAAGTGTAGTGCATGGAAGAATTTTTGAACATATCATGTAGCTCAAGGACACCACACTAACAACTATGATCTCCTTCTCCAAAACATTTAGAATTTTATTGCATGGAAGAGGATCCATCCCTCAGCTTTGAAGCTAAGTATTGTATCTAACCCCCTTCCTCAATTTGATAGCAAAGCGGGGATGGTTAATTCGGACATGACTCTTGAGTATGTGTTACGCAGCATAATAAGGGCAAGAGAGGAAGAGATACAACAGGTGATGGTGATGGGGATTAGTTTACCCCCTAATTATGTCATTGAAACCTTTAAGGATGAAGGAAGTTCTACAATTGGCCAAGCTCCCGCTAAGTCTCCCTAGCTAAGCTTCAACATGATCGACATTTTGATTTATCAAGGGAAGGGATCTCCTACCTTCCATATCATTCATTTTGAGGCCATCTTAAAAGTTTAGGGCCTCTCTGATTTAGATTTGGCAATGCTATTCATGTGCCTGGATGACTTTTGAATGGTACATAAGCTTACTCAAAGATGTGAGGCAAAATTGGATGCTTTTTCACGGAGTTCCAAACCCAATTCTTCTATAATGAGAATCCCAGAGTTGATGTTCATGAGTTTCACACTTGCAAACAAAGGCACCGTGAGTCATTCAATGCCTACTACCAAAGGTGGATGGCTATTAAGGTGTTGCATAATAATCAAAAGAATCAAAAGCATAGATAGAAATGGGTCATGTTTGCGTCCCTTATTGCATCAATAAGTATCAACAGCCTCTTCTCATCTCATCAGATCCTCTACAACAACCTCCCTCTTGACATAATAAAGTAGCCATTCATGCTTGTTTAGGTCGGTGAGATCTCTTATCTCCTATAGCCATCTCTGGTAGTATACATCGTTCTCGTTGGTCTCTAGACAAGCATGGTCCAACGTAGTAAAAAAAGTGTGCCGGCCCCATCTCTCAAGGATATGGTTCGGTGATTTATGGTCCTAGTTAGGGGCATGATTAGGGTAAGAATGTCTTGGCACTCATTGAGTCTCGGCTCTCATGGATGACTTTATACTTCTCATAAGATCGTCTCAGCTCATGAATTAAAGCTAGCTTCTCCAATGGTTAAACCTACAATTTTATCTCCAATCAGGCTAGGATTAGTCCTGGCAGCCTCCATTCATAATAAATTCTCCGCTAGTCCAATGGCGAAAGGTGAAGCTCCCTGAGACATGCTAGTAATGGTAGAAATCAATTGGAATGGAGCGATGCTACCTACTTCGCACATGAACTCCGATATGAGCAATAAGGCCAACATAAGCGACCAAGAGATGTGATGTCATGGAGAATCTAAGCACCAATCTAAGACCGTGATAACTCAGAATCCTCCAATCTCTTGTGGATGATATAGAAAAGAATCTATGGAGTATAAGTTCCACAACCCTCTGAGTGAGTCTACAGCTCCGAACCGATAACTCAGCACCGGAATTAGAAATTATCGAGGGTAAGGGTTGCCTAGAATGGCCTAATACTCCTCAATTATGGGGTGTAAATCCTGGGTCGAGAAGCAGAAGATGCAATCTAAGGGATCCTAAAAAGTGAGCATCACACGAATAAATATCGTATCTATGGGATGAAAAGCTAAATATTGTAGCCCCCCATACCCAAAAATCTCCAATTTCTTCCAATACTTGTTTTTAAGGGTTCCTTAAAAATTTATAAGTTGGCTATTATGGCTTTCCATGGTGAAAAATGGGAACAAATGGTGTAAGAATCGAAAAAATTGAAGAAAAACTCTAAAAATAGCAAAAGCTGAAAATGGCACTCGGTGCCCTTGTAATTTTCACCAGCCTTGGTCCTCCTTTACCGGAGGCGGTCCTCCCTACTAAAGGATCTTGGTTTATATTAGTAGGCTAAACCGCCGCCTAGACCGATGCTGGTTTAGTTGTCCCAGTTTAGCCATTTTCGCTTCTTTTACTCCTGTTTTTCACTCCAAGCTAGCAAAATAACCCAAATATATCCAAATATATTTTTTCCCAACTTTGCAAGCATTGTGGGAATAAAGAAATGGAAAAGGGGGGAATGTTATTATGTAAAAATCCTAGAGGCAAAGTAGAAAAATTCACAAAAGCATACAAATTTTCATTCTTTCAACCATCAAAAGTACGACACTATGGCCATAAAAAACATCTAAAAAATATCCAGAAAGAAAAATGTAGAGGCATATAATGGGCTGCCATCTCCGAGCTCATTATTAGTCACCTCATCACCATCATCCTAGTCACACATGGGAGAGAGCCCACCTAATTAGCCGATCAGCATGAACTTGTCATCGATTGTTGGACGGTTACTAGTCTCCACTAGATTACCCCTCTGATGACTCCCTACTCTCATCTGGACCGCCTCCAAATTTGTGAACTTGGCTTCCAGCCAGGATATGCTAGATCTCAGCCCCTCGATCACTAACTCATACTATTGGCACTTCACCTCGCTCTTCCTCTAGCCCGCCTAGATGATAGCAAATTGATCCTCTAGCTTGGTCATATCTCGGGTATGCCTCTCCCGTGTGAGGCTCATTGAGGCTAACTCACTCTTAGTTACTCACCTAGCTTCTAGCTCAGAGTTGAGGTGGTCCCACTCGGAGTTGAGGAAAATATTCATGCATACATAATCATACATTTCCATACATACTCATACATTTTCAAAATCATTGTAATAAAACAATCATCGATGCACATACATACTGGTAAGTGTATAATTACACTTATTATCTTGATATTTTTACTCATAAAATGATGTGGTTTAGAGTCATTTTATATTTCATATAAAAGATTTCACTTGGTATGTAGTTGTTTTTTATGCAAGTGCATAAACTAGGTGAATCTTGGGAGTGAATTGATTAAAGATGAAATTCTATGCAAAAAGAGTGAAAAGGTTCAAAAAGATGGGTGGAATGCAAGGAATTGACTTAGAATTGAAGTTGTCAAAGATCGGTAAAGTTGAAAAGAAGAATCATGAAGAAAAGCATAAGTCATGACCATGACACGATCGTGATTCCTACTCGCGATTAGCCAAATCATGCCCGTGACTACCTATCTCGATCGCAACTTATCATTCTTCACAAATAGTTAGTTACCAACTTACATTCACGATCGTGACATGTCTGTCATGCTCACGAATCATGATGGATTTAATCAACTCTTCTCAACTTCCAACCGCCGGATAAGAACGATCAATAGCCATCAACCGCCATCAACTGTCAGATGAAAAGACACCTTTTGGAGATAATGTAATCATGAAAAGGTTCCTATCCATTGAAGATAAGGATGAAATCTTGCATCCAATCACATGAAGATGATGCAACCCTTCACCAATGGACATGACTATTCGTTTGGATAAATGCAACTTTTCACACTCTATAAATAGAGGTTCAAATCAACCACTGCATTGCATGGGAGGCATGAGAAGCAACAAGAGCAAAATATGATAGATAGAGAGTGAAAGTTATTTAGATTTTGCTAAGTTCAAAGTATTAGAGAGAAAAATGTATAAGTGATTCGATTCTTGTTCTCCACAAATTCAAGCGATTGTTATATGAGTGTAATTGCAAAGCACTTATGAATAAAAGTTTCTATTCTTCAACATTCATTTGTTCAATATTCACAAAGAATAGCATCCTAACGGAGGTTCTGTACTAGTCGAGACCAAATTCAAAGTAGACGTAGGAATTGCCGGAATTGATGACTCCCATTAAAGAGTGGATATAGTTTGATTAACTTTAGCTTTCACTTACATACCTTACAACTTTACTTTGTCTTCTACTTATACTTTCTAATTCAAAGTTTATGGCATGTCATTATGTTATAATGAGTATTTCATCTTGCGTCACTTATATTAATGAAGTTATATGTTTGCGAGTTGACTTTAAGAGTAGTTTCGGGGTTAACAAGATTATGTATAATCACTAGAACTGTGATTACAAAGCTTTTTAGTGAGCTAACATTTTTGGAGTGGTAACTTGCTAAATATGGCTATGTGAGAGCGACCCGTACTAAGCATAGTATTATTATTGTCCATGTTTTTATAAGTGTCATAATTTGTTTACCCTAGATTTAGAAAAGTCACTTAATGTGTTGCTCTGTGGTGAATTATAGGATATTTGGGCGTCTCGAACTAAGTTTGTTGAAGTTATCTAGTGCATAAAACATTCTTGATTATTTTGCATATTTTACTCCACTATACTTGTTCTTAGTGATATCTATATGCTTTGCATCTTCTCTAATCTATTCATGCATATGTCTATTCATCAATCTACCATTTAAAACCCTTAAATTATTTTATTTTCTTTTGTTCCGTAACTCTAGTTGATCCTTATAATTGAATTCCTTCCCTGTGGATCGATATCTTTTAAAATTACATCGTAACTATATACTTGCAGTTATCATCATTTTTCTATTTGATAAGCGTTACTGACAACACCTATTCATATTTAGAACTTTTATATTATCAGTAGAAAAGTGGCAAACACATACTAACCCTCATTCATGCATATATACATACTAAATAAATAAATGAGCTGTAGGTACATACCATAGCTGCTGAATTCAATGCCATCAACAGGTTTTGGATGGAGAAGTATCTGAGGGCTATCCTCACTGCCTTATCAATAGAAACCTGTGCAAAAGCAAAGCTAAAAGTTAGACTAATGAAAACTATAAAAGAAAGAAATCAAAATCAAATGACCAAGTTTGCTAACGTTAGTCGCATCTACCGGAATAATATGGATTGGGAATGATGGGTTCTCCAACTACCTAGTCTCATGCTCTCCTAACCGGCTCAACAATCAAAAAGTGGTGTCCATCTCTCGGTTCAGTACTCCCTCAGTAAGTCTCGGGGCCAAGGGCTCTCTGAATGATGGCACCCTAATCGGTGGCTCTCTAGTTGGTGGCTCGCTAGATGGAGGATCGGGAAAAGCTCTCTCTCACTACCCTCCCTCAACCACAAGTCATTGGCTATCTCTTTGGCATCCTCTCCTTTGTAACCTAGCATGCCTCTTGCTTTGGGGAGTTTGTAAGACAAACACAAAGCATATTTAAAGGCAGAAAACAATAATAAATGAAATGAAGCAAAATAGAAGTTATACTTTTACAATTTAAAAAGGCAAGAACACATGGGACCTAGAGGGGCTAGTAGAAAAAAAGTCACGCCTCGCCGCACTAAGTTAGACATTAAAGTCCAACAGTGGGCCACCGCATAAAGATCCAAGCGGAGTAGGTACTAGGGTATCCTCCATGTCTGTGTCATCATCATCAAAATATGGAGGGCTATCCAAGTCATCCTTGTCGCAACTGTCGCTCGGAGGATCAATAATCTCTATATTACGAGTATTATTGTCTCGTACCTTCTATAGGTATATAGGTAGGAGTTGTGTCATGAAAGCCTTGTAGTCTCTACTGATTGAGGAGACCTAAATCCCGCTCCCTAAGCAAATAACTCAAAGTCAGTGAGGGGTATTAGATGGGGCCAAAAGACTCCAATTTTGGTGAGATCTCTAAATAACCATCCCAATATCGGACTTAGAGAATCTTGGCTAGTTGGCCAAAGACTTAGAGGGATTAGTTTGACCTACATTAGAGTTTCGCAAATAAATGCATGCTAATAGATATATTTGTTATCCTAAAGCCTAAGATAAAGCGTGCATTTCGAAATAAAAAGTAGTGGATGAAAGCATACCCATTCGAGTAAAAAGTTATGGAGATACTCTCTATACCAAGCATAGTTGACCTCTTGATCCTTCCATGACTACATCCAATATGGGATACAATGCTCCCTTGGTAGCTCACATCTTAACATGATCATCGGAGGAATGACGTGATGCTCAAATGCCCATAAAATTCAAAGAAAAAAAAGCAATGTCAGAAACAAGGGACATATACAATAAAATGAATAAAGTGACCAATAAAATGTGCTCACCATGATCTAGAGAGAGCCCACCTTTAGCTCCCTCATCTATTGGCATGCATAGTCCCTACTAGATTTACCCAAGTATGTCCCTCAGCTAGTTCCAGATGGGAATTCCTCTAAATCGGCTAGGTCGAGCAAGATGTAGTAGTTCAATGCACTACCCAATTGATGTAAATTAATTCTAAAAATGATCTAAAGTGGAATTCTATGCAAAAAAAAGTGAAAAAGGTGTGAAAAGATATGTGAAACTTAAAGATTTGGCTTAGGATCGAAGTTGTTGAAGATTCGGTGAAGTTACAAGAAGAATTCTGAAGAAAAACAAAATTCACAATCATGATAACAATTCGTGGTCACGACTTGATACACTTCAGAAACAGAAAATTGTCAAACAAAGATTCACGGTCATGACTTGTATATCATTGTCGTGACTTAGATGGTTTTTTGGTAAAATCTTCTTAACTACCAACTGCCTTCAGCCGCCATTAACTACCAATGAAAAGACACTTATCAGAAGTTGACCAATCATGAATAGATTCCTATCCATTGTGGATAAGATTAAAGCTTCTCAAACAATCACAATGAAGTGATGCAATCTTTCACTAATGGACACAACTCATCATTTAGATAGACGCAACCCTTCGAACTCTATAAATAGGGCTCCAAACCTTACAAATTTCGTGCATGGTGTGGTATTGGAATTAGAAAAGTGAGAGATATAGTGTGTGCGTAGATAGAGAGTGAAATTATTAAATTTTCGCAATGCTCATAAGCGTTAGCGAGAAAATGTTTAAGTGATTCAAATCCTTGTTTCGATCACTAGATTTCTCTACATATTCGAGCGATTATTGTATAAGAGTATCAACCTCAACCAAGGCTCATGGATTATGTTATTCCGACTATCAACGGTAACAATCAAGGAATTGCTTGACCACCAATTAATGCGAATCAATTTGAAATAAAACTAGCATTACTTCAAATGATTAGCAACAATGTGCAATACTATGGTTTACCCAATGAAAATCTGAATTCTCACATTGCAAATTTTTTGGAAGTTTGTGATACTTTCAAAATACCCAATGTTCCTAAAGAAGCAATTAAACTTCACTTATTTCCATTTACACTCTATGATAAAGTGTAAGTTTGGTTGAATTCATTACCCCCAAATTCAATCACTACTTGGAACCAATTAGCCCAAGCCTTTCTCAAAAATATTTTCCTTTAGCCAAAACCGCAAGACTCATCAAAGAGATCACTTCTTTTACCCAGAAAGATAGTGAATCCTTATATGAAGCCTGGGAACGTTATAAGGAACTTCAATGAGTT
The DNA here is from genome assembly GCA_949673415.1 of Euphorbia schlechtendalii. Classification (NCBI taxonomy): domain Eukaryota; kingdom Viridiplantae; phylum Streptophyta; class Magnoliopsida; order Malpighiales; family Euphorbiaceae; genus Euphorbia; species Euphorbia schlechtendalii. The sequence goes on along the minus strand of CATIWQ010764342.1, from coordinate 510 downwards.
TGTCCTCATCATGATTTACCTCAGAATGTCATTCTGCAAACCTTCTACAATGGTGTAAATCATGCAACGAGATGAGCAATTGATGATATGGCTGTGGGATCTCTTATGAAGAAAACTAGTCAAGAAGCTTTTGAACTTTTGGAAGATATGGCAAGCAACAATAGTATGTGGCCGGTGGAGAGAGCACAAGTTAGTATTACTAATCCTACTCATTCACATGCTGCATCTTCATCTTCTAGTTCAGTAAAAAAAGTCCATGAATTAGATTCTAATTCTATTATGCAAGCACAAATATCTGCTTTATCTAACAAAATAGATAACATGTATGTAAAAATAATCCTTTGACATGTGAAAATTGTGGTCAAATCGGACACACTGCTTTTGAGTGTAACTTTAACCCATGTGTAGGGGAGCAATTAAGTTATGTTCAAAGTTAAGGAAATTCTTATGGAAATAATGGAAATAAATATAGAAATTCAAATTGGAAATATGGTGATAATCAACAAAAAA
>CATIWQ010764262.1:0-10581 GCA_949673415.1 Euphorbia schlechtendalii | reverse complement strand
TTTGTTTTTGTTTTTGTTTTTGTTTTTGTTTTTGTTTTTGGTTTTAAGTGTTTATATCTTATTATTAACTTATTTTTCTTTCTAGCATGTGCATGCCAAGTACGGGTAGTTCAGGAGAAAGTTTGGCTTCTTTCGAATCAGAAATAGAATGATTTGGTAGGACAAGGAAGCAGAGAAATAAGAGACAAAGAAGAAGGATGGCTAAAGAAGAGCAACCACAGAATGATCAACCTCAACCAAGACTCATGGATTATGTCATTCCGACCATCAAAGGTAATAATCAGGGCATTGCTAGACCACCAATTGACACAAATCAGTTTGAAATCAAGCCAGAATTACTTCAAATGATCAACAATAATGTGAAATACTATGGTTTACCCAATAAAAATCCAAATGCTCACATTGCAAACTTTCTTAAAGTCTGTGATAGTTTCAAAATGCCCAATGTTCTTAATGAAGTAGTTAATCTTCGCTTATTTCCATTTATGCTCCGTGATAAAGTGAAAGTTTGGTTGAATTCATTACACCCAAATTCAATCACCACTTGGAATCAATGAGCCTAAACATTTCTAACTAAATATTTTCCTTAAGCCAAAACCGTAAGACTCATTAAAGAAATCACTTCTTTCACCCAAAAGGATAGTGAATCCTTGTACGAAGCCTGGGAATGTTATAAGGAACTTCAGTGAGTTTGTCCTCATCATGGTTTACCATAGAATGTGATTCTGCAAACTTTCTACAATGAAATAAATCATGCAACAAGAGGAGCAATTGATGCTATGGCTGCAGGATCTCTTATGAAGAAAACTAGTTAAGAAGCATTTGATCTTTTGGAAGATAATAACAATAGTATGTGGTCAGTGGAGAGAGCACAAGTCCTACTATTCCTGCCCATTCGCATGCTGCATCTACATCTTCTAGTTCAGTTAAAAAAGTCAACGAATTAGACCCTATTTCTATTATGCAAGCTTAAATATTTGCATTATCTCATAAGTTAGATAATATGCATATAAGTAAGAGTAACCCTTTGACATGTGAAAATTATGGTCAAATTGGACACACTGCTTTTGAGTGTAACTTTAACCCATGTGTAAGGGAGCAATTAAGTTATGTCCAAAGTCAAGGGAATTCTTATGGAAATAATGGAAATAATTATGGGAGTTCTAATTGGAAGTATGGAGATAATCAACAAAAGAATTACTGAGGTAATGATAGAATAGGGCAATTAACAAGTAAAATAGACAAATTTCTGGAATGAGTTTGTAATAAGTAATCAAAGTCTGAAGAATGTTACAAAAGTTAGAAAATAAGATGGATCAAATGTTTAAGAATCAATCATCTTCCATTCATAATTTGGAGATACAAGTTGGTCAATTGGCAAGTGCTATTCCATTTAGAGGAAAAGGCCATTTACCTAGTAACACAGAAGGAAATCCTAAGGAAAATGTGCATACTATAGCCTTTCGTAGTGGTAAATTGCTAGATAAACTAAATCCTTTAGGTATGCTTACTAATGATGTTGTTGACGTGCCAAATGATTATCCGAGTAAATCAAATGATAAAGTAGGAGAGGATGAACAACCAAAATCTGGAAAGGTTAATCCCCCTCAACCACCATTTCCACAAAGAATGAAGAAGAAGAATGAGGATAAGCAATTCATCGAGTTCATCAACAAACTTAAAGATCTGGAAATTAATCTTTCATTCATTGAAGCTATTACACAGATTCCAAACTACGATAAGTTTATTAAAGAACTTTTATCTCGTAAGTGTAGTTTCGAAGGAATATCGAAAGTATCTTTAACTAAAGATTGTAGCAAAATAATAACTGCTATAATGCCCACTAAACTTAAAGATCGAGGTGTTTCACAATACCGTGTAAACTTGGAAACATTTCTTTTCTAAATGTTTATGTGATCTTGGGGTTAGTATAAATATTATGCCTTTATCGATCTTCAAAGAATTGAAGCTTGATAATGAAGTTAAAAGGACAAATATGTTCTTGCAATTGGCTGACCAGTCTATTAAACGTCCTTATGGCATAATAGAATATGTACTTATTAAAGAGGATAAATTTGTTTTTCCAACAGACTTTGTTGTGCTAGATTTTGCATATGATGAAAAATGTCATATAATCCTAGGAAGACCTTTTATGCATACTGGTAAAGCATTGATAGATGTGTTGGAAGTTAAGGATATGTGATGATATTGTTGAATTTAACATAGATAAGGCTGATAAATATCCAATGGATGAAGATATATGCATGAAACTTGACTTGATTGATACTTGCATCCAAGAAATTGTTAAGTTAGATTTCATCCATGAATATAAAGTCAAGGGGTTTAAAAACTTCGTTGATCCTTAAATCTCTTATGTTTTCCAATATATATATATATATATATATATATATATATATATATATATATATATATATATTAGTATTTTTCTGTGTTTTTAAAAAAAATATAAAAGAAAAGAACAAAATTTTTGGATTTTGAACAAATCGTGACCGTGACTTATATTGTGCTCATGAATATAATTGCCAAAACTTTTTGTTTCTGTACGAAGAAATTCATGATCGTGACCGTCTTTCATGATCGCGATTGGTGCGATTTTACAGCAGTTATCGCTGTAACGGCTCTATTTCAAACGGTTATAAATCAAATATATCCATTGAAATAGCCATAATTACCCAATTTCCTATATAAATACCTATTTTCCCAAGTAATTTTCACAAATCAATCACTCTTTTATACAAATACAATCTCTTGCAAACAAGTTTTCTCTGTTTTTCCAAATCAAACACAAATCTTTATTTCTTGAATTCAATGGCTCCTAAGAAATCTGTAGCAACTAAGGGAAAGAACAAATTGGTCAACCAACAAAACAAGTATGGATGCCCTTTTCCAATTTATGGTGAAGAAGAAGTTGAAATATACTTGAGGATCAAAGAATTTGATTTCCAAGGTACACTTTTCTATGATCCTACTTTTGCTATTGATGCTAAGATTCATGCGGAAGTAGAAGAGTATTTCTCGCTATTTGGATTGGAGAAATTTGTGAATATGCATTTTTCATTTATCAAGGGACGGGTCCTCGAGTTTTTAGTTACTGTTACAGAGGATGGGAACTTTCTGAAGAGGAAATTCAGGAATGGAGGGGAAGAATATAAGTTTACTTTAATGGATTTGATTAAGTGGTTTAATTTGGGAGAAAATTATAAAGAGATTGAAAAGGAAGAAGATTATGATTTAACGAATGTATGGACTGAGTTAACGGGATTGGATCGATACGATGTCAAAAACTCATCCAACAAAAACATTCAAAGTAATAGCCTTCTCTACCTTTACAAGTTTATTTGTCAAAGTCTTTTCTTTCGATACTAAACTACTAAATTGTCAATGAAAGACTTGGTTATATTGGAATGCGCGGTTTCGCAATTACAGCTAAAGTTTCCGATGTATATTTTGGAATTCATCACTAGTCTGACTACACATAAAAAGGCTAGAGTTGGAGGTGCAAATACAATTTACGGAATTATTTTGGGGGCAAAGAAGGAACTACCATATCAATATAGTCCAAGAGAAAAATTTAACTTTATGGGAGGAGTATATATAAAGAGAGCAAGATTAGTCAAAGAAGACGAAGGAAAATTTACGTTTCTACCATATGGGGTAAGGGTAACGAAGCTAAGACCGACAGAAGGATCTAATTCTAGAGAAAACCAAATTGATGAAGATAATGAAGAAGTCCAAATTTGAAGTAGTGGATCAAAACAAGCCTCAAGGAGTACAAATGATAGTTGGAGAGGAAAGTTCATTAAAGATGACGATCAAGCATGCCTAGACATAGCCTCCATACAGCAAGATGTTCGTCAACTAACAAAATCCAACATTTCGTTGAACCGCAAGTTGAATGCATACTTCAGAATGAAGAATTTGGATATCTCACCAAGTCCTTCAGATTAAAGTTCAGATGATTAAAATGGGTTCAATTTCTTTCTTTTATTTTCTTTTCAATTGTGTGTGATTAATTTAGTTTTAGTTTTTAATAAGTCTCTCACAATGAGGACATTATGTTCTCTAGTGTGGGGGGGGATTGTAAAATCCCAAAAATCCAAAAAAATTAAATAAAATTAAAAAAATCGAAGAATTTGAAAATTTTTCTTGATTTTTGTTATTTATACATTATCCATACCTATGCTATACTACCATATGTTCCAAGGTTGTTGTGAGTGTTAGGTATTTCAAGTTTGATGATTAGTGCATATTTCGAACAAATTGTTTCGAGTATAACCACACGTTGAGAGTGTGAGCATTTTAACACAACATTTAGCATTTGGCAAGGATGAGTTGTGAGTAACATTCTAAAGCAACATTCCAAGTAAGTTTCAATATATATTTCAATGCAACATGAATTAGTATAAGTTGTATAGTTTTAGTTTTGATGCTACCAATAAGTTTTAAGTGGAGTAATATCTAGTAGTGTTCTTACTATGAGTTTTATATGCATTTCTCGAATACGTCCTATAAGAATTGAGTGTGTCTAAAGTGTTGGGAAACTATAGCCATAATACTTTGAAAGTGATCAATAAAGGATGCGGGTATTGAGAGAAAAAAATCAAAAGAAAGAGAGGATAACCAATGAGTTATACAAAAGGTGAGGAATGGTACGGAACAAAAACTGCAACCATTCAATGAGTGAAAAAAGAAAAAGTAGCATAGCACGAAAAATGGGTGCAAAGTATAAATCTGTACTTAAAAAACATATGCTTAAAAGAAAAAAATGAGAGAAAATGGTATGGAGCATAAAATGCAACCACTAAAAAAAGGGGAGAATGGTAGGGAGCATAAAATGCAACCACTAAGAGTGTTTTTAGCATCCTAGGTTACCTAAAAATTCCTTGAGATCAAACTTTCCAAAGTGTGCTCCTTTTGTACTTTATACTTTGTACTGTACTTCAGAGATGAAAATTTTCGAGTGAGCATGTAACACTTATATGAAGATGCAATTCAGTTGACCCTCCATTAAGAGAAAAGATATGCAACTGAACTATATAAATTGCACATTACTAATTTGTGGGAAATTTCAAACTTTTACTTGACTTTTATGCAACGTGGGAATGTGGTACACACTACGATAGTCTTTCACCAAATGAGGTACGAACTTGAAATTACTATTATATACACTTCTGCGTGTTTACCTTGAGGACAAGGCAAAAGTTAAGTGTGGGGGTGTGATAGGTGTATATTTACACTTATTATCATGACATTTTCAATCATAAAATGATATGGTTTTGTTTCATTTTATACTTCATATAAAAGATTTCACGTGGTATGTAGTTGTTTTTTATGCAAATGCAGAAACTAGGTAAATCTTGCGAGTAAAATGATCAAAGATGGAATTCTATGGAAAAAGAAAAAAAAAGGTGCAAAAAGATGCGTGGAACACAAGGATTTGGCTTAAGATCAAAGCTTTCGAATATCGCTAAAGTTGCAAGAAGAATTTTGAAGAAAAAGCATTGTTCTTGGCCGTGAGACCCATTCGCTGTCATGACTTGTTATTCTTCAAAATAAAAAGTTGTCAACCATTAGTCACGATCACGACATGTGATTCGCGGTTGCGACTCGTGACGGTTATTTGTTATCTCTTATTAACTACGAACTACCAGATAACAACCATCAACCGCCATCAGCTACCAGACGAAAAGACACCTTTTGGAAGTCAACCAATCATGAAAAAGATGCCTTTCCATTGTGGATAAAGATAAGACTTTGCATCCAATCACAATGAAGTGATGTAACTCTTCGCCAACAGACACGATTCTTCGTTTGGATAGACATAACCCTTCCTACTCTATAAATAGGGTTCAAGCCAACCAATTTCAAGGTGCATGGTATGGCATGAATAGAAGGCATTGAATGATAGTATGCATGTATAGATAGAGAGTGAAAATATCTAGATTTGGCTACATTCAAAGTCTTAGCGAGAAAGATGTATAAGTGATTTGATTCCTATTTCGATCACTATATTTCTACACAAATTCAAGCATTTGTTGTATTAGTGTAATTGCAAAGCACTTATCAGTAAAAGTTTTCATTCTTTAACATTCTTTTATTCGAAATTCACAAAGAATAGCATCCTAGCGGAGGGTCTGTACTAGTCGAGACCGAATACAAAGTAGACGTAGGAATTGCGGGAATTGATGACTCCCATTAAAGAGTGGATACAATTTGATCAACTTAGCTTTCACTTGCATACCTTATAATTTTACTTTGTTTTCTACTTATACTTTCTATTTTGAAGTTTATGATATGTCTATGTGTCATAACGAGTATTTTCATCTTGCGTCATTTATATTAATCAAGTTATATGCTTTCGAGTTAACTTTAAGAGTGATTTCAGGGTTAAGAAGATTATGTATAATCACTGGATCTGTGATTATAACGTTGTTTAGTGAGCCAACATTTTTGAAATGGTAACTTGCTAAATATAGCAATTGTTATCTAGGTTCGTATAAGTGTCAAAATTCGTTTACCCTAGATTTAGAAAAGTCATCTTATGTGTTGCTCTGCGGTGAATTATTGAATATTAGGGTGTCTAGAACCTTATTTGTTAAAGTTATTTAGTGTACGAAATATTCTTGATGATTTTGCATATTTTTCTCTGTTAAACTTGTTTTTAGGGAATATCTTTATATTTTACTTCTTCTCTAGTCTGTTCATACATATATCTATTCATTTATCTATCATCCAAACCCTCCAATCATAATTACCTATTTTTGTTTACCCCGTAACTCTAGTTGGTCATTTGAACTGAATCCCTTCCCTATAGGATCGATATCTTTTAAAATTACATCGAAATTGTATACTTGCAGTGGTAACCATTTTTCTATTCAGATAAGCGGTATGGATAACACCTGTTTGTATTTTGAACTTTTATCTTATCGGTATAGAAGTGGGGGACAAGGTTTTTAGCTTCATCACCAAATATAAGCCCTCTAAATTAGTAAAGTCAAAATCTTGCGATCACTTCTAGATTGCCTCCACATAACTACGAAGTGATTCTTCTCTTATCTCACAATCACTAGTGACTTATCTTATAACTAGTGTTGGGTCCCCAACTACCAACACTTCCTTTGCTCTCTCCTTTCGAAGTTCCTCCAACCCAAACAGACAAGCCTTGTATTTAACAACATTGTTTGTTACTGGGAACTCCAATCATTTGAAAGAGGTATGACTTCATTTTGCAGGGTTATCAAGACAAAACCTAGGCCAACTCCAGTTCTTTTAATTACACCATCGAAGAACATTTTCAACTCTGTACGGGTGCTCTCTACCAATGTTAGTTTCTCATCTAGAAATTTTAGGTTTTCAACGTAATCAGAGTCCAAGGGTTGATTAGCCAAAAATTTGGCAACTGCTCATCCCTTAATGACTTTCTTGGTCACATATTCAATGTTGAATTCAGATAATTGCAATAACCATCTTATGATTTTTCCAGCAAGTGTTGATGATTTGCATAAGTACTTCATCTGGTTGATCTTCGCAACAGCTTTTATTTGATAAGATTGGAAGTAGTGGAGTAGCTTCTTCGTTAACTAAACCATCATCATACAGATTTTTGCTACCAGAGTGTAGCGGGACTCATATTTGAGCATTTTCTTGCTCAGGTATTGGACTGCATGCTCACTCCTATCTTCGTGTTCTTGCACCAACATAGCTCCGACATATGTTTCCTCAATCGCTAAGTATAGGATTAGGGGTTTTCTAGGTTCTGGTGGGTGGAGGACAGGTGGGCTTAACAATTATTATTTGATTTTGCCAAACGCTACGTGACATTGGTCATTCCAAACCACTAGTTGGTTTTTTCGTAACAGTTTGAAAACAGTTTATAGATTGTGGTGAGTCTGGTGATGAATCTGCTTATGTACTGTAGGGATCCTAGAAATGTTAGGACTTCTTTCTCTTTTTTTGGCATGGGCATTTCCCTGATGACTTTGCTTTTATCTGGATCCATTTCAATTCCTTTTCAGCTAACTATGTGCCCTAGAAGTAATATTGAAGTTACCCCAAATATACACTTTTTTAGGTTTAAGCGTAGATTGTACTTCTCAATACTAATGAGAAATTTTTCTAAGACAGCTGGATGTTCCTCTCTGGTGTTGGATTTGATGAGCATATCATCAACATAAACTTCTACCTCCTTATGGATCATGTCATGAAGTAGGGTTGTCATAGCCCGCTGGTATGTTATGCCAGCATTTTTCAAACCGAATGGCATTACCTTATAGCAGTATACACCCCATTCGGTGATGAAAGGTGTTTTTACTTTATCCATTATAGCTAGTAGTATCTGATTATACCCTAAAAAACCATCCATAAAAGAATACATAGCTACCTTTGCTACGCTGTTGACTAGAAAATCTATGTGGGGTAGGGGGAAATCATCTTTTGGGGAGGTTTTATTCAGGTCCTTGAAATCCATGCAAACTCTGACCTTACCATCCTTCTTTTCCTTTAGGATGATGTTGGCTAGCATGTCGGGTATTCAACCACTTCCAAGAACTTAGCTTCAATTTGCTTTTCCAGTTCAGCCTTGACCTTCTCTGTCCATTCAGGCCTTAAGCGACGCAGTTTCTGTTTTACCGGTTTGATCCAAGGGTTAGTTGGGATATGGTGATCTGAAATCTACCTATCCACTCCGGGTATGTCTTCATATGACCAAGCAAATGCTACCACGTGACGTTTAAGTACATTTGTGTTCTCTCTCTTTTCTTCAGGATTCAAATCATTGGAAATTATCACCATTTTTAGTGACTCGATTGTACCCAAGTTGATTTCGTTTAATGATGCATCATGAAAAAGAAATTATGCATATGATCATATGAATGTGTGGTGCCATCAAGCAGAACATCAAACAAGTAAGAAAAATTATCATATTTCATTGAACTGGCTACATAGGTGAAATAGTAAAAAACATCTGAAATGTTCAAGATTACATCATCATTATTGTCATCCTCCACATGCGGAGGGCCTTCATTTGCATCAGTAGGTGTGTCAGGAGTTAGTTTAGCTTCAAGGGTGGCCTGTGCCAGCTTTTCCATGAGGAGTCTAACGGTGCCCGATAAATCCTTATCTTTCACATCACCCTTCTTCTTCATCAGCTCACTGACAGCCTTTGTGAATGCTGCTACTGCAAATTCTAGTGCTCCACCTCTCTCAGGTTTGGTTGATTCATCCTTAGTTGAGGTCACATCCATGGATAGGATTGGCTATTCTTCAAGTACAGGCTCTTTTGGGTGTTCAATCAGCTTGCCAGTTTGAAGTTAAAAACATCATTAAAGATCTCAAGCCCTTTGACCTCTTCCCCATTCAGGATTGACAGTTCCGGCTCCCCTAGATATACCTTACTACCTTCAACCTCACAGATGCTAACCATACTATAGAATATGGGTCGCTTGTGCTTGTACATTTTCCTGTTTGGGGCGAATCCCAAACCTAGCCCAGGCATGACCAGAATAGGGTCAATGGCTCTAATGATCCCCTGATGGTGTTTTCCCATACCTCTTCCCGGTATGAAACCCTATTTCTTCATCTGAGATTTTAAACTTCTGGGGAAAAACCGATACCCCTTTGGAGTCCTATGCTCCTTGTTCTTTCCTTCAGTGGCCATTGCCACTCTTAGCCCTTGCGTTTCTCTCTCCTCAAACGTGGCTGCCGCCATTACTAATTCCTCATCCGCCTCAATAGTTATTGGCCTCCCATTGTGGATAAGCTTTATCTTTTGGTGCAAAGTGGAAGGGACCGCTCCTATTGCATGGATCCATGGTCTACACAAGAGCAGTGAGTAAGTTACCGAGATGTCTAGTACAGTGAACTTTACAATGGAGGTCACTCCCCCTGCAGTGACCTGTGCTTCGAAGATGCCCACTAACCCTCTCTTTGAATCATCATAAGCTCGAATCACCGTGTCTGACTTGGACAACATATCCTCCCTTAGCCCTAAATGAGGTACAACCTTGAGTGGACATAAATTAAGGGCCGACCCATCATCAACCATCACACATGGTATTGCTCAATCAAAAATTCGAACCTTGATAAATAGGGCCCTATTGTGCAACCCTAACTCTCGTGGCAGTTCAGACTAATCAAAGGTTATGGATGGCATTTCACAAGGAGCGGTTCCTTACCCAATGGCAGTGCACATCTCAATTACAGAGGTTGTAGGTGTAGTAGGCATTTCCATCAGCTTCTTGACTAGGCCCATCTTATGTGTGATCTAGGAAACACGGAACGGTAGGTCGAGAGCGCGGGGAATGAGAGGCGCGGTCCACTTGGGTGTTTGAAAAAAGGTGCGCCGGGTCAGGGACCCGGGAAAAAGGCTTACCCTTTCGGTATGAATCCCCTTCGACGTATCTGCTCGGCCTTTGGAAGTCCTCCTCGTCCTTTAGTTTAGGTAAAATTGTTAATGTAAAAGTCTAAAAAATCTTCGTTTAATTCTTGGATTTTTAGTGTAATTTAATTGGAAAAATAATTGTTTGGTTGGAAAATAAAGTGTTTATTTATCCAAAAGATAAT
>CATIWQ010764247.1:0-11373 GCA_949673415.1 Euphorbia schlechtendalii | reverse complement strand
CATTATATACTTCAATTCCCTAACCCCTTTCAATTTTAACCAATCACATTTCCTCACCAAACTACCCGTCCAATTCGCTGTAGCATCCAATGCATCAACCTCATATATGTACAAACCATTTGGATCGGAAATACCAAATCCGTAGGAAGGGTCCCCCCCAAAAGAGATCCGAAATCTTTTTATGCTTTCAACGAACTTATATGCCAAAACTGAACCCATTCGTACACCGATGCTTATTGAATTTAATGGTAGAGATTCTATCTCGTTGAGGCTAGCATTGACTCTATCTGTCCATCTTTCTTTGCATCCCCAATTTTTGAAATTTAGAGGTAATTCCAACTCTTCTAGCTTCACTAATTTTGACAATACACTGACTGGCATATATTGAAATAACACTGAGTCGTGAAATCTAAGATACCTCAGGTTGCACAGCTGTCCTATCTCCTCTGGAAAATCAGGGAAAGTCGTATATGATAATGAAAAGATTTCCAAATTTTTCATATTACCATTACCTAGCAATTTTTTGAAATAATCATTGTCTAACAGTTGCACTCGATCAGTAAAGTTCTAAGTTTCTTTTGCGGTGGTGATGTTGATCGGAATTTTAAATCTACAACTCTGACTTCTTCCATTCCTTTTAAAAATCCATTCGGGACCTGATCACCCTCAACATGGAGTTGTAGTAATTTGAGATTTGGACATCTCAAGTCAACGGGGATGATGCCATCCTTAATTGGGTTACACACAATAGAAATTGCACTACACTTTTCGAACCGACATGTCTCTGGCCACTTCTTCATTTCCTTCTCACATCTCACGAGATATAAATATTCATCTTTCAAGGAAATCGATATTGCAAAATCGCGTACTATATCATGCAACTTGACATATCCATGTCCCTTACCATTTAGCAAGAAAAACGTTATTATGTCGATGATTGAATCAACTCTATCCCTCGCTTCCTTCAAGCTATCCACACCTCCAAACAATTCTTTAAAGACCAGATTTTCAACTGGAATATCATAATCTTCAGGGAACAGGCAACAAAGACGAAAGCATAATTGGGTGTCCTGATCATTCAGTAGATCATAACTTAACTGTATTCGAGAGTGCACTTTCTCCATGTTTGAGATTCCTTGCATGTTCGACATCTGTAGCTTTCTGAGAGAATCATACCACACACCTGCAGGCTTGTCTTTCAACGCACTAGCAATAGTTACAATGGCAATTGGCAAGCCATCGCATTCATCTACTATCTTCTTTGCAGTTTCTTGTAAGTTCCTTTCTTCAACGCATTTGCCTGCAATTTGTATAAACAAATCCCAAGCTTCTCCACCTTTTTAAAAATTCAAGAGGAAAGTTGATGTAGATGAGAGAGCTTTGGTTTACATGGAAAAGGTGGACCGGTAAAATGGGTGATTTTTGCACTGCGGGATTTCGGTGAATTTTTGTTTTAATTTCATCGGAATCGGCGTTCGGCCAAAAAATGACGTTTAGGCTCTCAATTTTGTGTTTTTGTGTTTTTTGGACTAAATTAAATTTTTCTAAAAGTTTGTGTGCTTGTCGTTTGGTTTTGCCGTTTTGTGTAACGGTTCTCTAGACTATAAATAGGTGTTTGAATATGTCAATTTCAGTTTTGGTTGCAATAAAAATTCAGATTGAAAACTTTTGCAATTCCTCTTAGTTATTGCGATTTCTGAGAGTTTTGTAAAAAGTCGAGTTTTGTTGATTTTGCGATTTCATCAACGTTCGACTATAAACGGTTTGTTGTTGATTTTCGTTGCGTCATCAAGCCGACTCGAACCCATACTTTAGAACTTTGGACCTGAGTCCGGCTTACAAGGTCATTTTCAAACTCATGAATATTTTTAATTAAAATTTTTTTAATATTTAGTAACATTTATTTTACTCTAGTACAAAGAATTAATAAGCTAAAATATATATGAGTTTAAATTTATTAAAAATTTAATATATAAATATATAATAAATCAAAATATTAAAAAATTTATTCGTCAGATCAAATCTGGATATTTATATATAAAAACTTCGGACTTTTTTGACAAATAAGCCCAACCCATTAAAATGGCCCGGGCGGGTGAGGTAACTTATTTTCCCTTTCATAATTACATATTCGATGCTTCATTGGAATCATACTTAATCATCAGAGATGCTACGACTACAGTCCGACTAACCTATTTCTTTGTCTAGTAGTTCATATGGTTTGGATCACACAACATCAATGTTCATGTGTGAGATCATCGTAATTACTGAAAAAATAATGTTTCATGTATCAACATGGTCTTTTGTTTAGCTCCTATCAAACCGAGACAAATCAAAAATATAAGAAACAAACTATAAATTTAACGGAAAAAAATGCTGGATTTGTCTTCAAGATAACTGATGCTTGTAAGAAGCATATCGCAGCCGTCACGAGCAAATGCATTTGCGCCATAATGTACCATCCAATATCAGCACAATTTTCTTTACAAGATGTGCATATTCATAAAACAGAAATTTAGTGAGTGAAAACAAAAGAAAGAAAGAATCAAGAATTTGAGGGTGGACCCAAACTAATTGGGATAGAAAGGAACCAATTAAATAGAATTCAAGTGATAAAACTCCAAAATCCAGGTAACATATTGAGTCTCTTCCACCAACTTGAAAGATATTCTCTTTATACTTTTTGGTGTATATAAATACGTCCATAATTTAATTCTTCAAAACACACATCTTAATATCTATTGGCTAATTTTTGAAATCGTCACAGCATAACTATAATGGATTCTAGATACGATTACTCTTCTGAGACTACAAGGTTTTTTCTTCATTTTGCATCAATTACATGTTTTTTAGTTTGAATATTATAGTATTGATATAGTGGGAATAGCAGGAACAAGTGCGCAGGTTGCTATAGACAATTCAACAAAATGGAGCACTTAGTGGAGCACATGAGGATTTCTTATCACTCAGTTCATGAACCTGTTTGTGGTGTCTGCAACAAACATTGCCGATCCTTTGAATCCCTTAGGGAACATCTTATAGGTTACTATATATTTTTTTTTAATTTACTTTAATAAAACCTTGAACTAATATTAGTGGTTAAGTAATAGTAAAGGTATAAACTTATATTCAAATGTTCAGGACCATTGCCCAAACAAGAATGCAAGAACATGTTCAATCTCCGAGGATGCAAGTATTGCTTAGCGATTCTCGATAGCTCTACTTCTCGCATGTATCATCAAGATAGATGTCAACAATCAAATCCTAATTATTATGTACTGATCCAATACTAACCTCTCAAAATTTATCGCTTTTTTAATACTCAAAATGAAATTAATTGATAATCATGCTGCAGGGATCTCGATTAAGCATGCGGGACAACTTGAGCAGTGTTGATCAAAATGGATATGCAAGAGGTGCCCAAGTAGTTGCTATGGCTTGCAAGATGGTTGGAGGAGGCAGTGACGGGTCATTGGATCTTTGTGCAAGAGTTTGCCTTATTGATGACAATGAAAATATCATTTTTCATACTTTTGTGAAGCCACCAATTCCAGTTACTAACTACAGGTATATAATAAAGACCAAATACATTCAGACTCAGCTTTATATTTGACAACTTTCATCGACCTTCAGCTTTCATATACTTCCAGTTACCTTTTCAATTAAACTTGGCAAAATTGCATCAGTTAATGTCAAGTATCAGCTTCTGGTTCGGGGAAAAAAACAACAAAATAACACATTTGAAAAGTCCAACTAATCTAACACTGATACGCGACGTTGAAAGAGAAAATTTGTACACTTTTACTAAACTCAAGAGGTTAACTGGAACTTTCAAAATTTTAGAACCATGATATTTAACTAAACGTTTAAAGTCCACAAGGTGAATGCATTTTTTGCATATAATGAATTCAACATTATGCCCCATTATTTACTTAATTTTGCAAAATGTTATTATTTTATAGGTATGAGAGCACAGGCATTAGGCCTGAATACCTAAGGGATGCAATGACATCAAAGATGGTTCAGTCAAAGATTCAAAATTTCTTATGTAATGGGGAACCCATGTGGAAAATTAGACCTAAAGGTGGAAGAGCAAGGATTCTTGTAGGTCATGGTTTGGATCATGATCTTGATCGGTTGCAAATTGAATATCCTGCTTCCATGATCAGGTAATCATCAATATTATAACAATCAAATAATTAAAGTAAAATGCATAGAATAAAAATTATTATAATAAAACAGGGATACAGCAAAATATCCGCCATTGATGAAGACAAGCAAGCTGAGTAACTCACTAAAGTACCTAACTCAGGCCTATCTAGGGTATGAAATTCAGACAGGAATACAAGATCCATATGAAGATTGTGTAGCAGCAATGAGGCTTTATAAGAGAATGAGAAATCAAAGACATGAAACACAAGATTATCCACTTGCTTCTGATCCACAAAACAGAAACAATTTGGCAACGTGGAGGCAGAATGAACTTGAAAGGATGACCCCACTTGAGTTGCTTTCTATTTCTAGGTCTGATTATTATTGCTGGTGCTTGGACTCTTAATTCAGTTCACCAAGCTCAACTAATTAATTATTTATCTTATTATATATTTGGAAGAATAATTAAGGGATTGATTTCGATTCCCAATCATCATCAATTGGTTACTGACCAGGCAGTGTAAATTTAATATGGGTAATAATGATTTATAATGTTTCTTTTCAAAGTCTTCTATATCAAATTGGTTACATGATTGAGATTTTTGGTCTTCACTTGGAGAGGGATATGTAGCCATTAAAACAATTTTACGTATAATCTGTTACATGGTGATTTATGCACCCATTATTATTAATATATTATAAATCAAGTTAATTATAATTTAAATATTTCTTTGTAAACCTTATTATGACACTGTTTTGCAGCTATATTTTTGTTGTTATTGGAATGAGTGAACATTTTTTTTAAAGAAACAATGTAACCATCAATGGTGGATCCAGAAAAATTTTACTGTGGTATCCATATATATCATATTAAAAAATCTTTTATATTATTCGTAAAATTAGTTATAAATAATTATAATTTTTTTATTATAAAATAAAAATGTAAAAGAAAAAAAGAAAATATAGATAAATTTACGAAGATATATAAACATTTACTTAGAAAATATGTTTTTTTTCTAAAATCAACTAGTATCTTTAATACTAATATGGGATCCAATGATAATTTTTTACGGGGTCTAAATACAATCTACTTATATATTTATACTAATTTTTAAGAAAATGTGGGGTCCAAGGACCCCACATCCCCTAACGTGGCCTCGCCAATGGTAACCACCGAATTAAAACAATGTTGAAAGAATTTAAAAAATGCGAGGTTGTGAGTTCAAAATTCACGATTAACAAATTCGATAGAAATGTCTCATATTTTTTAAAAAACCGATATTTAAATAATATAAAAACTTATTTATTGATTCACATTAAATTTTTCCTTGATTACTTTCATTTTTTAACAAAAGAATTAATATTTTGTCATTTTTACTCAAAATAATTATAATCTCCGTATATTTTGACTAAATATACTAATACCTTCCCGTGTTTTGAAAATTTACTTATACCATCTTGTATTTTGTTTTTATCATACTATAATCTCGTTGTATTTTATGTTATCCATTTTTGTATTGAATTTCTTAACATGATATATGTTTATAAGCAAAAATTAATCTTATATATCATATTTTAAAATGTTAAGGGTTAAAATAGCTTATAAAAAGTTTTTTATTGTTATTTTATCCCGTGCAATCATACATTGAATTATTAAAAAAGTCTTATTAATTGCAAAAAAATACTTTCTATGATTACAAATCTCTTATTAATAACAAAATAAAAGTATATATACCCCACATACTTGTTATGTTAACAATTTTTATAGAATAACGCATAAATTAAGATGTAAGGAGATTATAGTGTGATAAAAATAAAAAATAGGAAGTATAAGTAATTTTTCAAAATCCAGGAAAGTACTGGTGTATTTTATCAAAACTCAAGAGGATTATAATTATTTACCCTTTTACTATAAGTGATATAAAAATAACCATATAAATCAGCACAACTATGTATACCTACATATAAATATATATAATTCTCTAAAAAATTCATAAAAATAACGTATATATCAATGATGAAAAGTTTGGAAAATTCTTTGTTAATTTTGTTTTTAACAAGGTTACTTTTTTTTACTTTAATTAACCATTGGATTGATATCTTGAAAATTGATCATATAGATTGGGTAAAGTGATGATAACTTAAGTCATCATTGTAACGGCCAATTTGACTGTTTTCTCAAATTATCTTTTTAAAAGTTCCATTTTCAAGCTCTACTTATAAGTCATAGAGTTAATTTTGAAAAAAAAAAAAGTTAGACAAGTCTTGATAAATGAAATAAAGAATCAAAATGTATTGTTCATAATTAAAATATATAGTTCTATAAAAGATTACGAGTGCAACTTATTAGAATGACAACTTGAAAATCAATACCAAATAAATCCTACAAAATCAAATGTTTTAACATCTTTATGTTTAATACCTTTTGAATTCTACAACTTTAGCTTAGCCCTTTCATTTTTTTAATTTAAGACTTTCCAAAATTTTATACGATAACTTTAAAAGAGCGTCTTGTTGTTTTACTTATTATGAAAAAAAAATTGAAATTTATTTTAGAACGGAAGTTTGAGATTTCACACATTATCAAAACAAAGATATTTTTAACATGGTTAAAAGGCTTACTTGTGAAAGGGGGAATATGTAAAATCTATAATTTTCTTTATTTTTTCTCTTCTCTATCCCTCTTTCCAGGAACAAACAAAATTCCACAACAATTACTAAATAATCAATGGAACTTCTTCAATTTAACAACCTATTTCTTTTGATTTTAAGCCTAGCTTCAGGTCTCCGGCGCAGATGATAATTTCATCGTCGAGAATCTCAACAAGGTGGATGATGACGAAGTCACTTCTTTCTTTTGTTTTTGAAATTAGGTATTTGTAAAGTCTCTCCTAATACAGAGAAGAATTGAGATATGGAAGACACCAATGGTTGTATATACTAACCACTTTTCTTCTTCTTTGTGCAATCATGCTTTGTACCATCTGAAATTGACTCGATTAGGGAAACGAAATCTTTTTGAAACTTTCAGAGCTGAAGAAGCTACTTCAAGTATTGAAAGAGAAGCGGGGAAATTGTGGACCAAGCAAGGGGGAATTAGTAATTACAGTATTGAAGAAGGTGCTTCAAAATTATTAGGGTTATTGCTAATTGATTGTATTTTAATTTTCTTCATTTCAATGATTTCGAATTTTGTGGTTCTGAGTATTCCTCAAATGGATTTTCTTGTCTTCCTACCCTCTGCATTTTTCATTGCTTGACTTCAATAACTAGATCTTCTGGGTTCATGATTTGTGTTCAATTCAAGTTAAAAGTGTCACTTTTTTATTTTGTTTGAGTTTTGGCGTTGATAATTTGCTAATGGGTGATATAGGACTTGCATTTTTCTTGGGGGATGTACATGTATTGCTTTTGAATTTTGTTGAAGCCATTGAAACTGGGTTTAAAACAAGAAACATGGGAAAGAAAGAAACATATCTTGATAATAACGAATCTTTGTTTTGATAACGTTTGAAACTTCAAACTCCTGTTTGATAAAAAAATTTTACAATCCGTTTTTCACAATGAGTGAAAATACAAAACATGTTATTGAAGTTTATCCAATTTTATAGATAGGTTCTTTCCACTTTATCCTTGCTAATTAATTTCATTGATATTAAATACAGTTATTAAGTATTACTAAGTTCTTTTATTGAATACAACATGTTGTATTGGAGAAATCTTTGACTTAAGCCCAAAACTTCCACATTCTTCCTCCACAATCGAAGGGAGTTGTAATCACAAGCCATTGATTGGTGGTTAGTATCAAGTAACCATTGATATTGCATTGGACTATTGGATACTTATAAATTAAAAAATTATAACTCGAGCATGCAAATGTCAACGAAACAGATATTTGAGGGGTTGGGAATGTCGATGAAATTTCTTTTTTGACTTAATGATAGTACGTTGAGATTCTTCTTTTTATAGACGTTGATTCTTATGTAATGCATGGAATGTATTCTTTCAAATAGTGCCTCCTCTTTAATCAATCTTGCAAACTCATAATTTTACATTCTTTACGTCCAATTTCCATCTCGTTGCTCATCCACTTATGTAGTTTAAGTTTCATTATATTTATTATTAACGCAATTTTAATTTGATGTGGTTAACTTTTATACTGTAAAATTCTACGTACATATGTGGACATTTATCAATGGAACATAAATATATAAGCATTTTTTTATTTTTTTTATATGCTCTTTTTTATTTTGCTTTTTGATGCTTATGTTGCTTGTGTGTTAGTATTTCATTTTTCCAAGGCCTCCTCAATATAAATTCTGAATTTTTTTACTACTAGATGTTTTATATAGATTTTACTACAAAATGTTAGTACATCATTTATCATAGAAAACTATATTGTTAGGCATGAACATGATAAATTTTTTGTAAAATGCATCAAGACTCTTAAAAACTTGATAATTTTTATCAGATGTTTCCCTAAACCTTCAAAAGTTAATTCCTTTAGCACTTGAACTTGACAGAAATGCACTGTTTTGTCATCTCAATATCACCTGTCAACTTCCGGTTGAAAAATAAAATAAAAAAAACGCATCTTTAAAAAGTCAAACCAATCATAAGCTGACATGTGACATTAAGGAGGTAAATTTGTGCAGTTTTGTCAAGTTAAGGGGACTAACTGGAACTGTTGGTATGATAAATACTTCCAAGTTCAAGGAGCTCTTGGTGCGTTTACATTAAATTTTTTTCGTTAGAGGGTACCAAACTCAGTTTGTAGTTTCTAAATTATACCCGTTGACAAATGAATAAAAAAAAGTGATAAGAATAACAAATATTTACGTGAAAAAGTAAGGAATGCAAGATATTCAACAAATTCTTCAGCACATTCATCCCTCATCAATCCAAGAGAAAAAAAAAAGTATGATTGTGATTTTTGAGTTCATAGTCAAAAAAGAAAAAAAAAAGTTGATGGTTTGGAACTTATTCTCCATGATATAATTGTAAAAACTATTCACCCTTTTCTACAAACTTATTTCTACATACAAGCAACTGGATTAATGGTCGTTGGAGAGCTGAAATCAAAAGATCACAGCTACTATACGTTGGCACCGAAGGCCCTTCAAATGTATTTAAGTAGTATGAGCCTCTAGTGCGCCATAGATATATTCTTCATTCATTAATAATTTAGGCCACCACTTTCTTAGATTAAAAATCAATAAATTTGTAGGTTCAATCCACACAATTTATAAAATCGACCGAGAAATACAAAAGAAATAGGAGGATAACGTCATGATTATGGTCCATCCTAATTAATAGCCTCTACAGTCTAACCATTTTCTTTATTGGATCAGCTGAATTATCAAAAGAGACTCACACAAACACAAACACACTAATATATAAAGTATAAAATATGGAGAAAAATATGTCTCACATAATATTATAGGAATATATGATATAAATAGAGTAAGATATTATTGAATAATTCAATCTTAATTAAAAAGACAAACAAAATAATAAAAAAATTTAAAATGGTGAAAACTTTAATAAAAGGAAAAATAAAGATTAATTTATTGAGTATCTAAATTCAAAAATATGGGATGCTAAAATAATATAATTACACAAAATATAGAGAAATAGGGTAATTTCTCATTGGTCATATAATTAAATTAGGCCGATGGCAATAACAAAAGCCCATAAGCTGTTAAATGGGCTCGCAATCTTCAATATTCCTTTGCCTGATGCCAAATATATGGGCTTAGTAGCGGATCCAACTGCAAGCCTGCCCAATTCTTCTACTTTATCTGCCGGATCAACCCGATTGGCACGAATATTGTTTTGTTGCAATTACATCATATGTAAATGAATTAATAATATCATATAATTAATTATAAGATAACATTAATATAATAATTAAGAAAAGTGGGTCCTTACTCCTTAGTAAATAAAGTAGTAATAAAAATATTGATTTGTTAAAGAAACTATGAATGATCTTGAGTAAAAAAAGTTAGTAATAAAATATTTAATTTTTCGAGGAAACTTGGAATTGATCTTGAGACCTCTCACATCATTAAGTGACTTACCAATTCATCTAACACTAATTAATATTCATTTTTATCTTTTAAATATTAACTACTAAAAATTTAAACATAAAAAATATTTTTGGACCCTTTACGGCTAGGGATCCTGAGCGGTCGCACAACTTGCACCTTGCCTAGTACTGGCCCTACATATATATCTAATTATATATATCCTGTTTAATGAAGCACTTAAGTTAAAAGTTTAAACTTGATTTAGTTTATCAAGTGAGCACAAAAATAAAAGAAACAATTAACAACTGCTTTTGGTTTTTAGCTCAACAGATGAAGTGGGCTTGGGCTTCTCAAAACAGCTTC
Organism: Euphorbia schlechtendalii; assembly: GCA_949673415.1. Taxonomy (NCBI): domain Eukaryota; kingdom Viridiplantae; phylum Streptophyta; class Magnoliopsida; order Malpighiales; family Euphorbiaceae; genus Euphorbia; species Euphorbia schlechtendalii. The sequence goes on along the minus strand of CATIWQ010764247.1, from coordinate 829 downwards.
TTTTATATCAAAAATATTAATTTTGATGCTTGGTTAAGTATATTTTCATCTTTATTCGGGTCATAAAATTTGTCGCTAACAATTACGTCAAATAATCCTTAACCTTTAAGAAAATTACTAAGAAATACTAATACGTAAATATTTAAATTAAATTGGAAAATAATCAACATTTACAAATTGCATTGATAATCATGATAATATCTGATCAAGATATAAAAGTAGCAATTATTAAGATAATCATGCAATTAATTGGTTGGTGCCTGGTTGTTGTCATTGTATTTTGCTGGTATGATGAGACAGTCCAATTATAGGGACATATATCTTATATGATTAGAAAAGACAAACAAAAATACAATAAGATTTGTTTAATTAGTTTGTTTGTTGATGTATCATATTTTAAATTTCTTATCATAGAAATTGGTTGCATACCCACTCAACAATGGATTCGTTTGTTTTTTTGGAGTTCAATTTTAATATCCGTATTTTTGTTTTGACTAATAAAGCATTTTTTTTTTTTTGAAAAAAATGATTGCATTAAAATCAAATTAGATGGGTAACACAATCGGGCGGGAAGGAGAACCAAGTCCCAATTACCTCATCTAAAAAAAACAGCTCGAGCTAAAATATAAGCAACAACGTTACTCTGACGACTAATCTAACTAAACAAACAAGAAACAAAAGAGTTGGTTAACAATGTGCAATCCTCAACAATACTAGCAATATAGGAGTAACCCGAGTCACTAGCAACTAAAGAATCAAATAGAACTTTATTATCGGTCTCGATCACAATGTGCGTGTATCCTTCATTCTTCATCCATGATAGCGCTTC
>CATIWQ010764163.1:0-20504 GCA_949673415.1 Euphorbia schlechtendalii | reverse complement strand
TTTTGAGTATCTGTGAATGTACCGGATATATATTTTGCTATTTTTTCTAATGATACAAATTGTTTTGTTTTAAATAAAGCAGTGAGAGTAGATATGGATTCTTCTATTAATTCTTTGCCTTTTTCTTGTTTGTAGGTTTGTGAAACTTCGAAGGGTAGAGGTGTCATTACTGCTGCCCAGTATTCTCCACTAGCATCGGTAGAGATGATTAATAAATCTTTTTTTTTGGGTTATATAGAGATGGTAAATTTTTACAGCTCTTTTTTAGGGTAATTACATTATCTGTATCTTTAGTGATCCATGACCATTTTATTTTGTCTGATAATTTCTTCTATAATTCTCTTCTTAATTGGGCTAGATTTCTTAAAAACCCTTTATCACTGATGTAATTAAGATTACCTAAAAATCTTTGTAATTGTTTTTTTATCATGTATTTGATCTGGAAACTAGTTTAGTTTTTCTACTATATGAGGTTGTAATTTTAATTCTCCATTTGATATTGTTAATCCTAGAAAATCTATTTCCTTTTTTGCAATTATGGCTTTTTGTCTAGATAAGATTATTCCTTTTTCTCTACATCTGTCTATAACTTTTATTACTAAATTTAAATGATCTCTTTTCGATCCTGCTGTGAATATTATGATATCATCAATATATAATGAACAAATATTTTCTAAACCTTTTAATTGTCGGGTCATAAATTCTTGAAATATTCCTGGTGCTTGTTTTAATCCCAATGATAAACTATTGTATTCATAATGGTTATTGGGTGGAAACGTAAAAGCTGTTAATGGTTTTGCATTTTCATGTAACCTTAATTGCCAATAAGCTGATTTTACATCTAATGTTGAAAACCAATTTTTTCCTTGTAATTTATTCATAATATAATCTTTTCGTGGTAACCCTTTAGGTGTTCCAGTAGTTGCTTCATTCATTTTTTATCGTTAATAACTATCCTTCTCTTACCCCGTTTTTCTTCAGCGTGATTTTCTACATAAAAAGCGGGTGCACTATGCGGACTATTATTAGGTCTTATTACTCTTTTTTTAAGTAATTCTTCCATATCTTTTTCAAATTCTTCTACATCTCTTTTAGTATAGGGTATATCATTTGGACATTTTATTTCAGCATTAGGGTCCTTTAACTTAATTTTTATTAATGCATCATTTGTATTTTTTATTCTAAATCGTCTGTAAATCTTTCTTCTAATTTTTTATTTATTTCTTCGTCTAATTCTTTTTCTAACTCTTCTTTCAGTTTATAAATAATTAATTTTAATTTTTCTTTTATGGTTTCTAACTTGGTTTTTTTCTATAGGAATTTTTACTATTTGTTTATCTTGATCTTTTAACTTTGAGCAAGTTAATTCTATATGAAATAAATATTGACAAAACGAATGATATAATCTTAAAAAATTATTACCTAGAATTACTAGAACGCCTGTTTCTAAATGATATAAATTTGGTATTATAAATTTCTTTTCACAAATAAGAATAGTAATCTCTTCTACTCATTCGTTTAATTCTAATTGAGTTTGATCTGCTATTCTTACTTTTATGGGTTTATTAGCTTTTTTCCAAAGGTTCTTAGGTACAAAATTTCTTGATGCTATGCATAAAGATGCTCCGGTATCTATGTATGCTAATATGGTTTTAGTGCCTATTATTATTTTGATATAAATACTATTCAGATTCATATGAATCACTAAATAATTCTGATTCTTCATCAGTAGATTGTAAATAATATAATTTATCATTATTATCAATATCTGATTCAATTGGTTCTAAATTCATTTCTTCTATCCAATATAATAATTTTATTTTTTCTTTCTTTTTATTCCTTTTAGGGTATTCATTTGCATAATGTCCCTCTTCTTGACATAGCCAACATTTATAGCTCTTTTTCTTTTCAAGACAATATTTTTGTTTTTTATTATAACTTTTCTTTTTAAAGTATCTTTTATTTTTCTTGGGATCGTAATATTTTTTAGGTACGGGTCTATATTTTTTCTGATTGTATTTGTATGATTTATAATACTTAGAAGGTTTTCTTTTATAATGTGTTCTTCCCCCCCCCCCCCCCTTGAAAGGTTATAACAACCAAATTTTTGTGGGACTTCTGAAAATTTTTGACAACAATTAATTCTGAACTTATTTTCTAGTAGTTTATCTTTTTCTGATTCAGTACATTTTGTCATTATATATTCTTTTGTTACTTGAATTATTGATCCTAATGTTTCTGGTCTATTTATATGTACTTGACTTTGAAACCTTTTATTTACTTCTTCATTTATTGGCCATGGTAACTTATTAATGAATAATTCTAAGAATGTTTTTTTATCTGTTAGTTCTAATTTATTATAATATTTTCTATATTGACATACGAATTCTTCAAATTCACATATGTTACATAATTGAATATTATATAAAATGTATTTTGCTATACATTGTTATTTTCAATACTAGCTGGTACATCACTATGTTTTCAAAAAAATTTCATATTAATTTCATTTCCTATATATTTAACATATTCCATAGGATGTTTATTATTTTCTAATGGAATTGCTTGTTTATTTAAGAAGTTATATACATCTCCAACAGTGTGAAATAGTAAATAATAGTGTTTACTTTCTATGTTTAGATGTTCTAATGATTCATTAATGGCTACTTCGAAACTATGTCTTGCTATCTAATTTTGTAACATTTCCTCACCATTTTGTACACAATCTAAATCCAATATTAAGTCATTATTTATATATTTTATTTTTGATTTATATGGGTCTGACATTCTTTTAAACTTATTATTATAATATGTATATCCCTGTTTTCTTCCTATGTTTCTCATAGTATCTGTGGTGACATATATTTATTATTATTTTTATATCTATGGCTAGGTTCTGCTTCTTCTTGCTTAATAGGTTTTGTTTCAAAATCACTATCTACATCAAATTCTTCAAATATTATTTCATTTGTTTCGTCATCTTTCTCTATTTTTAAAATTATCATGTATATTTAAATTTGATAATAAATTTTTTAATTCTTCAATTTGAGTATTCATATCTTTTTCTTCCATTCTAATTTATACCATAAAGTCGTAGGTTCCTCTTGTTTTTTAAATTGAAATCCATATTTATAATTAAATCCTATTTCTTTTGATATTAATTCTTCTTTTTGAGTTCCAGAATTTTCTTTTGGAATTTCTTGCATTAATCTTTTTCTTTTATCTAATTTTGATAGTAGTAAATTTAATTTTTCTAGAATTATTTTAAATGTGGGTATTTCAGATGTATTCCATTGATTTATAATTTCTTGTTTTATGATATGTTGTAGATGGGTTTCATGTTCCTTTAATATGTTTTGTAATTCAGCTATGGCCTTTGCAGTGGATTTTAATTGTTCTTTTACAATAATTTCGATCCATATTTCTTCTATTCTTTTTGAATCATTTTCCATCTTATTATTCTTTACTATATATCTTTTGCATCAATCCTTGTTCATTTTTTATCCATTTTTTAGTTGGAATGTCTTTTTTCTTTTTTAGTTGTTGAATTTCATTTTCTAATATTTCTTGTTCTTCTACCAATTGTAAATATTTTATTTGAGACTGAACTCAATAATTGTGGTTTTTAACAAAAATTTAATAGATTTTAATTCTCTTTCTTTATTTCTTACTTGTTGTTCTAAATTCATATTTTTGTTATAAGTCTTACTTTACCTTGATCCATTATAGTTATAACATTATGATTAAATTTATGATCTATTTTTTCTAAAAAGTCATATCCTAATATTAAATCATAATTACCAATATATTCAATTACTCCCATTAATATATTATATTCTAAATCTTGTATTTTAAATCTTACTGATGTTTCTTTAGTTATTATAATTTCTCTAGTACTATTGGGACAAGTATAAGTTTGAGGTTCTATTAGTTTATAGTTTGATTTATTTATTTTATCAATGTGTATTAGAATTTTTGACTGTTTTTCTATTTTAGCTATATAAGCATTAGCTAATATTCCATCAAATAATACTACTTTTATTCTTAATTTATCATCGAATGTAATTAATGGTCTAGGCATATATATTATTTCTTTTTTAAAACTTAATCTAGCATTTTCTACTTTTGGTGTTAATTTTTCAATAGGTTTATTTTGTCTAGAAGTAAAATCCATATAGATGTCTTCCGGTATTGTTATTTGAGAATATTCTTTATTTTCTAGTGGCTCTAATATTTTTTTATATAATCTTGGTACTAATATATTCATTTCATATTGCTTTCTTATGTGATGATTTCCAATTAATGCATATATCATTTTTATTTCTATGCTTATTACTTTGCTTCCTGGCGGCTTATTTATTCCTTCCAGTTTATAATACAATATTTATCTTGTAATGAGATACTAAAATCGGGTTGAACCGTAAATTTAAGTTTTTGATAAATTAAATTTCCTCTTACTATTGATATTAAAGCATCTTGTAAGTTATTAAATATTCTATCATCTACAATATAAATTTGTATAGGTGTATTTATATTTTTCTTAAAATATGCTTTTATAGTAAATTCTATTCCTCCAAAATAAATATTCTTATATTTTTTAGATTCTTTTATTGATAACTTTGAAAATTCTCGTTTTATTATTTCATTAGTTATTAGATTAATTCTAGTTTTTCTATTTACTGAAGCTATGTCTATAGTATTTTCATGCTTATGGGCTACATATCTTATTTGTTTATTTCTTTCAAACAATCTAGTTTTAAATATTTTATTTATTGACATTTCTTCTATTTCTTCTTGTATTTTATGATATATTTCTAGTTTAAAACTTAGTGTTTGACTAGTATCACCTTCACATATATCTAGTTGGTAATGAGTTTTATTATTTTGAGACATTTCATCCTTTTCCATATTATGACATGTTATTTTTATATTGTGACATCTTATTTTCATATGACATGTTATCTTTCCTTTTTATTTAATAATTCATTAATTATGTTATAGCTTTCTTTAGTTATTTCTTGATGAATTTTTAAGTTATTGTTTAAATCTTTTATTTCTTTTTCTAATAATGAAACCTTTTCTATCAAATATTTAGGATATTTTTCTCTTAGATTTAATTCTTCATGTATTTCTTTTAATTCTTTATCTTTTATTCTTATTATTTGTATAGCATTTTTACAACTTATAATATGGTGATTAATATCTCTATTATAGATTAATGACTTATTTGCTATATGTGGAAGACATTCTATTAAGTTTTCCATTTTAATTTCTTTCGATTATACTTTTTAAAGAATCTCTTATTTTTTTCAAATACTTTTATTTTATTTGTTACTTCTTCTGTTAGACCTTGAAATCTTGAATCTTCATTTATGATTTCTATTATTTTGAGTATTTCTACTTGATGTATAGTAGCTAAATGATCATTTAATTCTTCTATAATCCGGTTTAGATTTTGATGAAATCTTTCATTTGTATATTCTATCATGCTTAAATGATGTGCAAATTTTTCTATACTTATATTCATTTTAAATTATTTTTTATGTTGTTGTATTTTATAACATAGATATCCAGTTTTAAAACTTCTTTGATTAACATTTTCATTAGTTAATACTTCAATTAATAAATTTGTTAAATCATCTATATTATATAATCTAGTTAATATTTCTATTACAAATTCTTCAATATTCATTTTTAGTCATTTATCCATAATCCTCCCGGGTGTTGGAGAGGGAAAGGGATATTGAGTGTTAGAGGGTGAAGAGATATGGATGATAAGTGATTTCTTAGATGAGGAGGTGGAAGAAGAAGAAGAAGAAGAAGAAGAAGAAGAAGAAGAAGAAGAAATTTTCTATGTGTTAGGATCTACAGGAGTTGAACTTGAGGGGTTGATAGAATTTAAGGGTGAAGGATTTACAAAAGAAGGAGAAAGGGTAGGAGTTTTATTTACCTCTAGGTTAGCCGTTTGATCCAAGGATGGATCAGCCTGAGGTTGCTCATGCTGAGAGCGGATTCCTCAATAGGAGTAAAACTGGGTGTGGGGATTCTAGGTTCCTGAGGATTAGATTCCTCAATAATGGGAATGATGGAGTCCCCAGCACCTTCCTTGCTTCTCACCACCTGCACATTTTTTAGCAGTGGCCTTGTGGTGGAGGAGCGCTTACGCTGAGTACCCTTCATCTTGGCAAATAATCCTTGTAAGTTCTCAGCTGCATTGGACATATCCTGGTCCTTTGCCTTGTATTTCTTAGCCTTGTCCTACACCTCAGTAGAGTCTGAGACTACCAATTTGTGCTTTCTTTGGCTTAAGGATTCACTGGCCTCCACTTCATCCTCTTTCTCCTTAGCTAGCTCAGCTTCCATTTTTGCCTCCGCTTCTCTTTGAACATGGGTTTTTGCAATCATTCTCCTTCGATGATGCTGAGTAGGAGCTACATTAGATTTGGCTAGACTCTTCCCCTTGGCCTTAGAGGAAGCAACCTTCTGTGCTAAGGAGGAGGTGGCAGAAATTTTCTCAAAGATGGTTGAGATAGGAGCATTATCAGAGCTGGATTCATCTTCGAATTCCGCCACAAAAGGATCTTCCTCCTCCTTGCTGATGTCCACAAGTACTATTGTCGGTATGCACTTCTACTTTCGCTTATGTTATGCCTTGGCATACCTAGCATGCACCTGATTGTAGGTCAACTTGCTGAAGTGATACATCTCCACCTTCTTCTTCACTGGCAGAATTGATCTACCGGAATCCCCCAAAAACTCACCCAAGTCGACTTTCACTGCCCTCATTATCTCAGATATGAGGTAACCATAGTGATAGACGGTAGTCACTTTGGTCAGGAGATGAAGTATCAACACTGGATAATTAAGTTTCTTACCCTCTACCATATGGTAAACCACACACCTTTTGAAATAGGTGCAGCTATTCAATGAGCCAGTCTTTGGCAGCAACAGCTTTGCTACTAGCTCATGACATATCCTGGCTTCCCAAGACATCTCGCTGGCAGCAATCTCCCCAGACACATAATTTTTGGGGAGTTTCGAATCTTCAGGAACAAGAATATCATCTTCATCACCAGACCGCCAAAGCTGAGTGCCTGAATTAAACATGTTGAGAAAGCTCCCAATGAGCCTGGTACTAATTAGCGTTGTCTTGCCTGCACACTCCATAAACAAGACATCATTAAAGCCTTCAATAGTGTATAAATGAGTGTGGAAGGCTCTCATGAGTCCTATTACTGCTGGACCCTCCATCTTCAGAAAAGGACTGAGTCGCTAATGCTTGATGACTCTGTGCATCATCTTGTTTAGCAGCAAACCTTCATAATCCACCTCATAGACTGGTCCAAAGTCTAGGTTGTCTTCCCAAGCAATTTTGGCGATACAGATTAGCTCCTTTAAAGTAATTCTCTACATCTTTCCTTGATTATCCACCGCAATCTTAATCACAGTGGTGTTCTTGAGTTTATAAGTGGTTTCAATTCTCACCATTTGATTTTGGAAGTTAAAGAAAATGAGAGAACTTGAGAAAATGAGAATTAGGGTTCGAATGCTCTAAAGGTTTTGAGATTGCCAAAGTAAGTAATCTTCCTTCTCTCAACTAATCATCTTATATAGGCAGAAACCCATTTTTAGGGGGTATGTGTCATAATCTTAGCTTAGATGGCTAATTAACATTGAGATTAATATCCAATGAATCACCTCAGTAAAATGGTGAGTTTAGACAATGACTGTTCCAATTCTATTCCACGTCATTTGAAAATGTAGAGATTTGAAATTTTAATCGCAACCAAGAACTTACACCGTTACTTAAAAACTTTGACGGTGTTGACCACGTGTCCTCTCATACTTGATTTTCAATACTTAGCTAAAAAGTTCTGATGAATTCTATCTTCTTCATCATTGTGCATTACTCATATTGATCAATTCCCTTAGCATACTGAATTGTTCCTTTGGTAAAGGTTTGGTGAAGATGTTAGCACGTTGCTAATCTATTAGAACATATTCAAGCTTTACATCTCCTCATAGTACATGATCTTTGATGAAGTGATGCCTGATGTTGACATGCTTCATTCTTCGATGATGGACTGGATTTTTAGATAAATCAATTACACTCTTGTTATCGAACATAACTTCAAGATAATTTGACTTAATTCCATAATCTTCCAATTACTGTTTTATCCACAAGAGTTGAGCTATGCAACTTCCTACTGCCATGTACTCAGCTTTAGCTGTACTCAGCGCAACTGAAGTTTACTTCTTGTTATACCAAGAGATAAGACATTCTCCAAGGAAGTGGCATCCTCCTGTTGTACTTTTTTCTATCCAACTTATCCCTTCCATAGTCTGCATCTGTGAATCCCCTAAGAGTGAAATTTGAACTATTGGGATACCATAGACTTACTTCAATTGACCCTTGCAAGTACCTGAGAATCCTCTTCACAGCTGCTAGATGAGATTCTCTAGGATCAGCTTGGTAGCGAGCATAGTAGCATACAGCATACTATGTCTAGTCTGCTGGCGGTTAGGTAAAGAAGAGAACCAATGATTCCTTTGTAGATTTTGGTGTCTACTAAATTTCCAGCCTCATCTTTACTTAAAATTGTGTCAGTGGCCATGGGAGTGGATATAGACTTTGAGTTTACCATGTCGAATTCCTTCAGAACTTCTTTTGCATATTTAGACTGGTTGATGAAAATGCCATCTTCTGTTTGTTTAATTTGAAAACCCAAAAAGAAGTTCAATTCTCTCATCATAGACATTTTGAACTCACTCTTCATCTCCTTGCTGAATTCCTTGCACATCGTTTCATCAGTTGCTCCAAATATGATATCATCAATGTATATCTGAACTAGTAACACATCTTCTTTTCTTCACCTGATAAACAAAGTCGTATTTGCTTTTCCTCTTTGATAGCCTTTGATGATTAAGAAATTAGTCAGCCTCTCATACCAAGCTCTTGGGTCCGTAGAGGGCTTTCTTCACTTTGAAAAAGTGCTCTTGATTTTTCGCATCTTCAAATCCTAGAGGCTGGCGAACATAAACTTCTTCTTGAATGAATCCATTTAAGAAAGAGCTTTTAACATCTATTTGAAATAGTATGAAATTCATATGTGATGTGAAAGTACAAAGGATTTGAATGGCTTCACGTCTGGCTACTGGAGCATAGGTTTCGTCACAGTCAATGCCTTCTTGCTGATTGTAGCCTTGAGCGATAAGTCTGGCATTATTCCTAACAATATTACCATCTTTTTCAAGCTTGTTCTTGAAGACCCATTTGGTGTCAATTATTTTTCCTTTAGGCTTAGGAACTAGGTCCCAAACATCATTACGTTTAAACTGATCCAGTTCCTCTTGCATTACGATCATCCAATAGTCATCTCATTCTGCATCTTCAAACTTTTTGGGTTCAATCAATGATATGAATGCTGGATGACTCATCATACGGCTTAGCTATCCTCTTGTCAATACTGGATTGTGAACATCATCGACTATGCTGTTAAGCGGGTGATTGTGATGGGCTCTAATCTCTCTTGGAAGACTCAGATCAGCTGTTGGAGGATCAATCATTGGATGCTAAGGTGGAGGTTGATCTTCACCATCGTTAAAGTTGATTGAGAGATCTTCATCGTAATCTTTGGTTTCCTCAGCTGGGGGATTCTTAGCTGAGTTGTGAAGCTCAGCTTGATGCGTACTGAGTTGATTTGAGAACTGAGTGGCTCCCTCGTCTTCTTCATTTAGACGTCTTTCTACAATGTTAGTTTCATCAAAATCTACATGCATAGACTCCTCTAAAAGGCTGGTTCGCTTGACATATATTCTATATGCCTTACTGTTAGTTGAGTATCCTAAAAAGATACCTTCATTAGACTTAGGATCAAACTTTCCTAATTGCTCTTTGGTGTTAAGAATAAAACATCTACAGCCAAAGGATCTAAGATAACCAAACTTAGGCTTGCGCCCTCACCAAAGCTCATAGGGAGTTTTCTCAAGAGTTGGGCGAATTAAAACCTGATTCAAGATATAACATGTGTTAACAGCTTCTCCCAAAAGTATTTTGGTAAATTGTTATCACTCAGCATGGATCGAGCCATTTTAACTATGGTCCTATTCTTCCTTTCTACAACCCTATTTTGTTGAGGAGTATAAGGAGAAGAGAAGTTATGCTCAATGCCATGCATTGAACAGAATTATTCAAAATGTGAATTCTCGAATTCACGTCCATGATCAATTTTGGATTCTACGAATTTTAGCTCTTAGTTTGTTCATAATCCAATTATTGAGCTTAACAAAAGATTCATAAGTCTCATCTTTGCTACTTAGCAAGACTACCCATGTGATTCTCATGAAGTCGTCTACAACTACTAGAGTGAATCTCTTACCACCCATACTCATTGGTTGAATTGGGCCGAAGAGGTCTAGGTGTAGCAACTCCAACGGTCACTTAGTTACTACTTGATTTATAGATCTAAATGATTTCTTAACTTACTTACCAAGCTGACAAGCAGAGTAGAGTTTATCCTTTTCAAAACTGATGCTGGGTAACCCCACAACTAATTGCTTTTTATCCAGTTTGGATAGAATGTTCATATTGATATGACCCAATCTTCTGTACCATAACCATGCATTATCCTCCTTAGATACGAGACACACATTAGTGGAGCCAGGGGATAAATCAACTATATAAACATTATTGGTTCTAGGAGCAAAGAGTATGGTTAAGTTAGTCTTACTGTCAATTACTGAGCATCTTGCTAAATAAAAAATAACCTTCCTACCTTTATCGCAGAGCTGGGCTACACTGAGCAGGTTGAACTTCAGTCCTTTGACTAAAGACACCTCTTCGATTGAGGGAGAGACGATAATAGTGCCGCAGCCTACAATCTTGCCTTTCTGGTTATCTCCAAAACTATCACTTCCATTTCTCTTACGTTCCAATGAGATGAACTGGCTTTCATCTCCTATCATATGCCTTGAGGATCCGCTATCCACATACCACATAGAGTCATTAGCGGATCTAAGTCTCACCTATAAAACAGTTAAGTTTTCTTAGGTACCCATGCTTTTGAGCTGGGCCCTCCTTTGTTAGCTATTTGTCCAATCATATTCGTCATAATAACCATTTTTATGTCTACACATTACTGTGACATGTCTAGCTTTCCCACAAAAACCACACATCGTTTTTGCCTTGGGCTGGCTCGCTTTCTTCTGTTTAGAGGAATTTTTCCTCTTTGAATTGCCAGTTTGGTTATTCAGAATTTGATTGTTTCCCGGAGGAGGAACCTCTTTCTTTTTCAATGCTGATATCTCAGTAGTCAACTCATCTAATTTCTTAGTGAACTTGCTTATAGCATACTCTTAATAATCAGCCTTTTCTTGAAGAAAACGGATATCAAGCGATAAGGAAGCATTAGCATCTTCCAGATCTTCGCTTCTCCTCACTATCTCTTTGATGTTTTTTTATCTATTTATTAGTCAATTTCATAACATCAAAGAAAGCCTAGGCGAATTCTTCAATTGACAAAGGAGTTTTAGAATGTACCTTAGCTTGATGGAATTTTCCTTTATCATGCTTAGCTTTAGAGTTGATAGCAGAAAATTTTCTACCGGAGGTAGATGTTGAGCCTTTGCCTTGACTTTTGATAGCCATCAAGTAAAGATAGGTTGAATCAGTGGCTTCTTCATCAAAAGATGAAGATTCTTCTGAATCACTCCAAGTAGCAGCAAGAGCTTCATTCTTCTTAGAGAGTCTCTTCTTGAATCTATCCTTCTTTGCCTTTAGACAGCTTGAATGGATGTGGCTTTTCTCTCCACACCCGAAGCACTTAATGTCCTTACTAAGCTCTTTCCTTAGTCCTTCCTCAGCTCTACGTCATTGCTGAGTTAACTTGATTTTATTGGGAAACTTCTTGTTGTTTTTGAACTTCCCATCCTTCTTTATAAAGTGTTTGAAGTGCCTTGTAAGAAGAGCCATTTCTTCATTAGAGTCGTAGTTGGTGGACTCGTCAAATGAGTCTGCTTTGAGAACAATGGCTTTACTTACCCTGATTTCTCTTGGAGTCATCTGAGTACTTTCTCAATGACATCTCATGAGTCAACAAGGTGCCTATCAGCTCATCATAGTTCTAGGTCTTAAGTTTATGATCTTCCTTGATTACGCTCTTCTTAGAATCCCACTCTACTATGAGGATGCGGTGAATTTTCTTGACCAACTCTTCCTTGCTGAACTCCTTTCCAAGTTGTTTTAGTTCATTAACAATATTAATGAACTGAGTATTCATACTCTGAATACCTTCATTGGTAGCCATCGAGAACATTTCATACTCTCTCAGCATGAGATTTATCTTCGACTCCTTAATCTTGTATATCCCCTTGTAGGTAATCTCCAGCTTCTTCCATATTTCTTGTGCTGTTTCACATCCTGAGACCCTGTTAAATTCTATAAGATAAAGCGCATAGTGTAAGAAATTAATAGCTGTGACATTCTCTTTGAGAAGCTTAGATCAATGTCATTGTAGTCCTCTGGATCTACAAGTACACGCACCCCGTTCCTGACCTTAGTAGGAACTTTGGGGCCAAGCTCAATTGTGAGCCAGGCCTGCATACTTTGAGATTGGATGAAGTTCTTCATACGATTCTTCCAGAATGTATAGTGATTACCATCGAATAAAGGAGGTCTGGTAACAGACATTCCTTCCTTCAGGAGAACTGTTTGACTAGAAACCGAGCTGAAGTTATTGTATTCCATTTAAGGATCTGGCTCAAGACGATTAGTCTTAGAGTTGAGCAACCGCTCTAATACCACTTGTTGCTCCGTAAACAAGCTAATAACAACAACAGAGGAGGGGTGAATGCGTAAACTGGGTTACTTTTAGACCTTTTTCGATTTAAGATAACTCAGTATGGTTTTTATATGCTTGTTGAGAATGCGTGATGAATGCGATATAAAAACGTACAAACTGCTCAGGTCGGTTGACACAGTTTATCTTCAACCTTTAACTGAATAAAGATTACTCAGTGCTAGTTGGATAACAAGCAAATAAATAATATGAGAGAGATGAATGAGCAAGAAGCTGATGAAGCTAACCGCTTAGAGTTCGAACGATTACACCTTAGATTTTATCCTATTTCGACCCCTAGCCTACCTCTAGTCTCCAGATACCGTCTCTGAGCTTTAATCCACTAGTGGTTCGTTCCTTCAATAGGCAGAGAAGCCTTTACAATTTGTAAACTCTATTATAGAAAGTTCCTCCTTTCTAACTACCGCTCAAACTCAGTTTGGGTACCCTTCCCAAACTGACACTCAAGATTAATAAGAAATAGCGAACTGAATTCAACTTATAATACATTGAATCCTTACAAGGTTAATCCTATGAGTGATTCTCTCTATTACAAACTGATAAATCTATAGATTATTTGTAGATTGCTTGCTGATGAACTTCTTGAAAGCAAAGAATATTTTCACAAGGTTTTGCTCCTAGGAAATTCAAGGTGACATACCAAGTTTGAATTTCTGCTTCAGTCTTCTATTTATAATGTAGATCTTTGAGAAGTAGCCATTGTAAACTTTGAGGATATCGCAGATCTTCAATTTCTCATTTCAATTAATCTTTCGAATTTTCTCGTTGGAGATAGATTTCAGGACATTTAGAAATAGTAATTAAACAATGTGGTGTGATTTGTTTCCATTTCCAAATTCTCATTTTTCTCTAAGCAATCTGGATCTTTGAGAGATTTGCGCTTCAGGCAACATGGCGTCTATCTGTTGGATGACTTTGATAACGTTGCGAGATGTACGTGGAGATCTTTGATACGCGACTCATTTCACGGGATTATTCCTTATACTCTATTTCTAATGAGGAATTTCTGACACTTTGTACAGCCACGTTTAAAGTTGTGAGTACCATAGGAATCTCTATTAATTTCATCACATTTTTCTCCTGAAATATAACAAATGAATATTATGTTCCTTCATAGAAGTGGTTAGTAGCATACGTGTCTTCATAATAATCAGTGCCACAAAAACTATTACTTTTGGATAATAAAAATAGTAACTCAGCATGAGCTGAGTGATGATAAATTAAATTATATAGTACTCAGCACACACTTCGCTTTTCAACACTAAGTAAAAGTATTCTTAGTGTTCAATTAACTTTTACTATCCCATATTGATTGCTATCACCAAATCTTTTGTGTAATGTGAGGTACTATTAACTTGGGTTCTACACTTTTCCCTATCTTTTCATTATTTTGGTTAATTAATACTTTGATGAAATTAATTAATAATTCTTCTCATTGATTTCTCAACTTGCATTTTCAATACAGACTTAGTCCAAAGGTTCTTTACATGGTCCGATAAAGACCCAAAGTGTGTGACCTCATAGGATCCCAAAGTATAGAGCCGCTAGAGGTTAACCTAAACTTGGCTTTCCATCTAGGAACTTTTAGGCTTAGTGTTCCAGACTATTATGGAACTCGATAGCTCTAGACAGTCAAATGGGCTTTCTAGCAAAATCGTATGATCCCTCGATACTTGGAACGTCAGGTGCCTGTGACTTGATCCGGTTCTGCAATAGTAACTAGTATAATACACTCCTTCCATCAGGTTAAGTACCATCCAGTTTATTGAGCTCAGATTAAGTGTCAGCTCATGTAATAGGCATAGCTATCCTGGAATTAGACTTATTCACAAAGAACACCACTTAGCATTTTTGTATCTTGATCGATTAAAAACATGTTTTATCAATCGTATACTCTGATTAGAGGTTTATGAGTGTGTTACTTCAACAAGGGGCCCTAAGGTACATCTCTAAGATATTACTATATCAAGAGCGATGGATCCCATCTTGACTACACAGCTTACCAATATGTGGTCATCGTTATACCCGTAATCAACCGTGTCATCCTGATCACCAGGGTATGAATAAGTATGACCCAAATATAGCAACTCCTAGATAAGGTAACAAATATATCAGGTCTGAGGATACTCGTACTGCTACTGCAATAAGGTATGACACCAACACATGGATATAGTTTTTTCTTAGTGTTTATCTTATGGTAGTCTCCAATGTATTACTCGAATACATTCATGTGTTAACTCAAGGTACCACCTTCAGCTCGTGAGATTGGTTGCTTAAAACTAATCCAAGGAGTAAGCCTACACATGCCAGTCTATCTGCTCCATTGATGTCTAGTCTCAACGAAACTACGACCATGGATATTTAGACTATTTATAGTAACACGTATGTGCAATTCTCACTTCACATAGCTCCCACTATGTCCTTGCACTTTTACGCTATGAACTAGTCAAGGACTTTGTTTCATCAATACACATATACATATTCAAACATATATGATGCCAGTGAGATACAATAAATAAAATGCACTAATAAGTAACAAAGATGCATTTGATTATTATTAATAATTCAAACCTATTTGTACATTATAGCTAATAAAGACATATCACCCTAATTGCCTCTAGGGCATACATCATGTCTAACAATCTCCCACTTGCACTAGAGCTAATTGGTCATGTGCTTTATATCATACTTGTTAACATGCTGGTCATACTTAACCTGAGTCAATGGTTTGGTTAGCTCATTCGCTAGATTTTGATCCGTTGGGATGTATTCTTAACTTATATCTTTTCTTGCTACTATCTCTTGAATGAGATGGTATTTACTAAGTACATGTCCATTTTTCTGGTGAGACCGTGGTTCCTTTGCTTGAGCAATAGCCCCATTATTATTGCAATAGACCACTATCGAATTTACAATGTTGGACATCACATTGAGATCACTAATAAATCCCTTAAGCCAGACAGCTTCATTAGCTACTTCTAAAGTAGTTATGTACTCAGATTCTATGGTTGAATGATAGTCGTATCTTTTTTAAAACTTTTCCAAACAACTACCCCTCCATTAAACATAAACACATAACTTGATTGGGATTTATAATCATCCCTGTCAGACTGAAAACTAGCATTGTTGTATCCCTTTAAAGTGAGATCACCTTCTCCATTACTAAAAACATATCCTTAGTCCTGCGTAAGTACTTGAGGATAGTTTTAACGGTCATCCAGTGCTTCTCACTTGGATCAGATTGAAATATGCTTGTGACGCTCAATGCATGTGAGACATCTAGCCAAGTGCATACCATAGCATACATGATGAACCCTATCGATGAGGCATAGGATATTCTATTCATGCGATGTCTCTCTTCTTGTGTTCTCGGACACTCCGATTTAGAAAGGTTAATCCTGTAAGATATAGGGAGTTAACCCTTTCTTTATTACTCAAGGTTAAATCTAGCCAAAACCTTGTCTATGTATGTACTTTTAATACCCTTTTGGACCTATCTTTGTAAATTTTAATGCTAAGTATAAAAGTTGCTTCTCCAAGGTCTTTCATGGAGAACTTTTTTGACAACCATGTCTTAACTGTTTAAAGAAAAGGAATATCATTTCCTATTAATAATATGTCACCGACATATAATACAAGGAAAATGATCGCACTTCCACTAGTCTTTTTATATTCACAGGGCTCATTATCATTCGATAAAAAACCTATTTCTCAGATTATCTCATTGAACTTAATATTCCAACTCCTCGATGCTTGCTTAAGTCCATAAATGGACCTTAGTAACTTGCATACCTTTGAGCCATCCTTAGATGTGAAACCCTTAGCTTGTGTCATAAACACATCCTTGTCCAGATTCTCGTTAAGGAATGTTTTCTTCACATCCATCTGCCAAATCTCATAATTATAATGAGAGTTGATGGCAAGGAGTATTCTGACAAACTTCAGCATGGTCACCGATGAAAAGGTTTCATCATAGTCAATGCCTTCTTTTTTACTGTACCATTTTACAACTAGCCTTGCTTTATAGGTAACTATGTTACCGTCCATGTTGGTTTTCTTCTTGAAAACCCACTTGCATCTTATGGGCTTAATCCCACTTGAAGCATCAACCAAGTTCCAGACTTGATTTTCATACATAGAGTCCATCTCTTATCTCATGGCTGAAAGCCATTTATCATATTCTGAGCATTCCATTGCCTCCTTGTAAGTCTTGGGCTCATCATCTTTCATAAGGAAGAGATGTTTATCAACTGTGATGATAAAACCGTATCGCTCAGGAGCGATGGGAGCCCGACCTGACCTACTTAATGTCGGTGTTACAATAGGATGTTCCATGCTTACACTATCTTGTGTAACAGGTGTAGTTATAATAAGTTGACTGTCTATTTGATCTACTTGAGTACCCAACTCAAGAATTCTCCCACTAGCTTTCACAAGTATATGCTCATTCTCGAGGAATTGAGCATTTCTTGAAACTAGGACTTTCTATTCCTTGGGATCATAAAAGGTATACCCTATAGTCTCCTCAGGGTAACCTACAAATAGACATCTATCAAACTTAGCACCTGGCTTATCTGATCTTGTCCTTTTAACATATGCAGGACATCCCTAAACTCTCAGGTGAGAAAGAGTGAGTTTCTCACCATACCATAATTTGTATGGAGTTTGATCAACTGATTTAGAGGGCACTCTATTTAGTATATAAATGGTGCTCTCAAATGCATAACCCCAAAAGGATTTGCTGAGTTTTGCTTGGCTCATAATGGACCGAACCATAGCGAGAAGGGTTCGATTTCTCCTTTGTGACACTCCATTATGTTGGGGTGTATAAGGAGGTGTCTATTGGGATAAAATATCATTATCCCTTAGATAATCCTGAAACTCCTGGCTTAGTATTCACCGCCTCGATCAGATCGAAGGGTCTTGATACTTTTCCCAAGCTATTTCTCTACTTCAGTTTTGAATTCTTTAAAAGCATCAAAACTTTCAGACTTGTGCCTCATAAGGTACAAATAACCATATCACGAATAATCCTCAATAAAGGTTATGAAGTAGACGAAACCCTCATGTGTTGTAACACTCATTAGACCACATATATCAGAGTGTATTATTTCCAAAGTACTAGTGGCACGCTGACCCTTTCCTTTGAAAGGTTTCTTAGTCATCTTCCGTTTTAAACAAGGTTCGCACACACCATAGGAAGCCCATTCCATTGGGCCTAAGTCTCCACATTTGTGTAACTTAGTTAAGCGAGTCTCATTTAAGTGGCCTAGACGACAATGCCATAAATAAGAGGATTTCTCATTATCTAATTTCAATTTCTTAACAATGTTCATATTTAGAATTTCAGTTTTAGTATCTAGAACATATATGCCATTCAAAGATATTCCATAAGCATAAAGAATATTGTCACGCTGAATTTGATATTTATTATGAGAAAATAAAATTTCAAATCCTTTCGTTGCTAGAAATGCAATAGAAATAATATTCTTAGTGACGGCTAGAATATAATAGCAATTGTTCAAAACTAAAACTAGGCCACTAGGTAAATAAAGGTTATATGTCCCCACAACTTTTGCAGAAACCTATGCTCCATTTCCAACTTTTAGGTCCATTTCCCTCTTTGCAAGCCTTCAATTGTTCCGCAATCCCTGTACAGAAGTACAAAGATGAGTACCACAACTAGTATCTAATACCCAAGTAGACTCATAGGGAACTGTAGAGAAACTCTCTATCATGAACATACCTGAAGTAGATGCATGACATGGCTTCTTCTTCATTTATTTTGAAATCTGAACCTTGCAATCCTTCTTCCATTGGCTGGCCTTCCCACATCAGAAGCACACATTTTCAGTTCCTTTATTTTTCTTTTTCTTACTGATTTTCTTCTTGGCACTCAGACCTTTTCCAATACGGGACCCACCCTTGGAAGGCTTGGTTTTCTTAACCAAAAGTAGAGCCTTGAGATCCTTTTGAATCTTAGGCTGTACAATTTTTAGCATGTTGACCAACTTAGGTAGCATGGCATTGATCTTGTTCATGTAATAATTAGTCATAAATTATGAGTAAATATAAGTTAATGAAGCAAGAATCAGATCCACGCACAATTCGTGATCCATCACAAAACCTAGTCGGGTCACCTTCTCTATATAACCCAATAGTTTAAGAGCATGCTACGGTGCTGAAGTGCCAGCCTGCATCTTCGTTCCGAATAAGAGTTTTGATGTATCATATCTCTCGGATCTGGCCTACTCTGAAAAGAGCTCACGAAGATGGAGAATCATGGTATCGAGATCCATGTTCTCATGCTATTTCTGAAGCTCAGAATTCATTGTTGCTAGCATTATACATGCTGCTGTTTCACAATCCTTTCTATGCTTATCCCATGCCTCATGTTCATTAACATTGGTCTTAGCATCAGGCTGACCAGGGAGGGGCTCATCTAAAACATAAGTTATCTGTTCACCACTTTTCTACTTATAATATAAAAGTTCTAAATATGAACAGGTTTTGTCAATACCGCTTATCAAATAGAAAAATGATGATAATTGTAAGTATACAGTTGTGATGTAGTTTTAAAAGATATCGATCCCACAGGGAAGGAATTCAGTTCTAAGGATCAACTAGAGTTACGGAACAAAAGAAAATAAAATAAGTTGAGGATTTTGAATGGTAGATTGATGAATGGATAGATACATTAATAGATTAGAGAAGATAAAAAGCATATAGGTATTCCCTAAGAACAAGTATAGTGGAGTAAAATATGCAAAATAATCAAGACAGTTTTATGCAATAGATAACTTCAACAAACTCGGTTCTAGATGCCCAAATATCCTATAATTCATCGCAGAGCAACACATGAAATGACTTTTCTAAATCTAGGGTAAATGAATTATGACACTTATAAAAACCTTGATAACAATAATACTATGCTTGGTACGGGTTGCTCTCACATAGCCATATTTAGCAAGTTACCACTCCAAAAATGTTGGCTCACTAAATAGCATTATAATTTCAGATCCAGTGATTATACATAATCTTGTTAACCCCAAAACAACTCTTAAAGTCAACTTGCAAGCATATAACTTCATTAATATAAGTGATGTTCGCCACTTTTCTATTGATAATATAAAAGTTCTAAATATGAACAGGTGTTGTCAATACCGCTAATCAAATAGAAAAATGATGATAACTACAAGTATACAGTTATGATGTAGTTTTAAAAAATATCGATCCCACAGGGAAGGAATTCATTTCTAAAAATCAACTAGAGTTATGGAATAAAAGAAAATAAAATAAGTTGAAAGTTTTGAATGATTGATGAATAGACAGATGCATAAACAGATTAGAGAAGATACAAAGCAATAGATATTCCCTAAAAACAAGTATAGTAGAGTAAAATATGCAAAATAATAATGTTTTACGCACTAGATAACTTCAACACACTCGGTTCTAGACGCCCAAATATCCTATAATTTACCGTAGAGCAACACATTAAATGACTTTTCTAAATCTAGGGTAAACGAATTATGACACTTATAAAAACCTGGACAATAATAATACTATGCTTAGTACGGGTTGCTCTCACATAGCCATATTTAGCAAGTTACCACTCCAAAAATGTTGGCTCACTAAACAACGTTATAA